>CM031866.1:1804288-1955253 GCA_018697195.1 Certhia americana
AGGGCATTACAGGGAAGGGCATTACAGGGAAGGGCATTACAGGGAAGAGCAGCTCTGTGAGTGCAGCACTGGCTCATGAGCTTCCCTTCCAGCTACACAAGCTTTTTATAAGCTGCAAATCCTTCAGCAAGGAGAATGTAACAAAGAGAGGGATCAGAAACTGTGTCACATCAAAACCAAGCAGCTCAGTGACATGGGGAAAGGTTTTTAAAGGGATTCAGGTGCCTAAATATGCAGGTGGGGGCTTAAGTCTGCCGTGGCATTTGAAGTTGCTGCTAATCTCTTGATTTGCTAAATCCACAGACTCTTGTTCCTGCTGCCAGCTGGGCATTTTCAGAACAGCTCCATCATAACACAGCTGACAGGCTGCAGAGAGCTTTCATAGCCTGGAATAAAGCATGGAAGTGGGATGGAGCCTGCCTGTGTCAGCTGAGGGTCTGAGCCCCGAGCCCAGGGCAGCAGGCTGTGGCAGCACTCAGGGATCCGTGTGGTCTGTGTTGTATGTGCTTACCTTAGTGGTCTCTGTTGAAGCTGGCCCTGCAGGTACCTCAGAGGGACGTGGCTGGGCAGACAATGACACTTTTCCCTTGCAGGGTCCAAGGGACAGGAGTCCAGCCCTCACTGGGCTCCTTCTCTACTCCCATAGCAGATGGGGAAGGCTGGTCCCTAACTGTTTCCCCAGAAAGGTGCCCAGCTGGGAGCACTGGCCAAAGGACTGTCCTTAGCAGCTGTTTTTTTATCACAAACTGGCCCTATGAAGCCCCCTCCCTTTCCTCCCCTCTCTACTATTTATCCTGCTGTTCAAACATGGTCAATGGTCCAGTCAGGCAGCAGGGCAGGACAGGTGTGAGATGTGGTACCACTCTGCTTGCACTCCACACTCAATTTGGGTTAAGCAAAACCAACCTAAGAGTACCTGTGACCAATAAAGAGAATTCTCTCCTCCCAGATAACTGATAAAGACACTCAGTTCAGAGTAGAGGGAATGGCAGGAGCCTTTCATCTCCTGTTGTGTTTGCCTAGTGGTAATAAATGACCATTTATAATCCTTAGCACTGCTTAACCTGCATTTGTTTGGACATGAATAGTACAATCCCAGACCGGTATTTAAGTGATCAGCAGGAACACCCCCACCTCTCCAGCAGCTACTTATTTCCTTGGACTCTCCTGTGCTGTATGAAACATTTTAAATTAACGTATATAACTGCTCTCCCCTGTGTTCCAGGAGGCGTCCCCCAGCCTGTCACTGCCCATAGCACAAAGGTGCTCATTTAGAGCCAGAACATCAACCTGACCCACGTGAATGCAGCCACAGACAAGCGCCGTGCTCTGCATAAATACACCTCTTGTTCTGAGTGCGGGGCCTGAGTCTGCCAAGCTGCTCTGACCTTCTGCCAGGTGCCCTCAGAGCAAAGGGAGCCAGCACCAGGCAGGATCAGGCCAACTCCATCACATTGTGCATGGTGCTGTCTGTGTCATTATGGGGTGTTCAGTCTCTGTGGATTTTGGAGACCAGGTTGAAGTCACAGTGCCTTCCCCTTGCTGTCCGCCCTGCTCTAAGAGCGTGCAACCAGCAACTCTGTGTCCTCTCCCTGGGAACTCCTCAGAAGCTGCTGTAAGCCAAGAGGGAGTTCCCAAGAGCCCTGAGAGCCTGCAGAGGCCCCCCCAGCCCCCTTGTGCCCCTGGAGATGGTGTGCCCAGTCAGCCTCACCCAAAGGGAGCCAGCTCCCCTGCCTTCAGCACCGCGATCACTCTGCCCCGCTGGGTGCCCGATTCCTTCTCCAGCCCAATAACGATGATGTCCCCTCCTCTCCTAGAAGAGAAATGAGGGAGATGTCACATCCTCAGCCCTGGGGATGCTGTCAGCTGAGGAAGATCCATGCTGGATATCCATCCTCTGCTCCATGCCCACCTGCAGCCACGTGATGTCTTGCAGGGGAGGGGCCACCGTTATGCCACAGGGGTACCCTGAATCCACTGCAGTGAGAGATCCTGTGACAAGCAAAATCAGCTTCCCAGAGGTTCCCATCAACTCCACAGGAGGCAGCAGGACTTGCCAGAGCTGTATCCAAGCAAGGAGGCTGCCTGCTGCTCTTTGTTTCCTCAGTAGCTGGGGAAACACAGCTTGGAGTCTGACCACCCCCTTCTCATTCTGCTGAAACCAACCCAGCAAGGCCTTCCATGTGGCCACTCTGCTCAACACCACATACTTTCAAAAGGTGTAGAAAATCCATGTCCCATTATACTGGGAACAGAATTTCTTAATGGTAAACTTGACTTTCTGTCCAGGTGAATTATACTGGGAATGCAAAAGCTGGTGAATTAGGCTGAGTTAATCTCATGTTCAGCCAGGAGGGATTTTGACTAAGTTGCTTGGGTAAGTGACCCACTTACCTGGGGATCCAGATGAGGTCTTTTACAGGAAGAATCTTGACTGCTTGGAGATGCTCTGTGTTGTCACCTGCAGGTAAAGCATCATGATCCAGGGAAGCCTTCAGCTCGTGGAATTTCTCAGACTCTTCAAAATCTGTGGAGAAGGGGGCACTGGAAGAGCTCATGGGCGAGCTGGGCAGGCTGGAGGGGCAGCGGGTTCCTGTGTTGGGAGGTGAGGAGGAGTAGGAAGACACAGAGCAGTAATCTGTGAGCGAGTCCTGGTGGTTCAGGATCTGGGTGCCCACGTCTGGGCTGTACATGATGCTCATGTCCCCTGGAGGGTTGCTCTCCATCGTCCCATGGCTGATGGGGGCTGTGGCTGGGATGGCAGCTGAGGGCTGCTGGATGGTGAACATGTCTCTGAGGGGGCTGCAGTCCCCACAGAAGTAGCGTGCGCAGAGCTGGTAGGTGCTGGCGTGGTACATCACCAGGAAGTTGCTTTTATCGTCCAGACACCAGACCACCTCCTCCCCGTGGCACTCAGAGTTGCAGGCGATGGATGTGATGGTGGAGGGCGGGCTGAAGGGCTCCAGCCTCCTGCTGATCTCCATGGAGGTGCAGTCGATGATGAGGACACCGGGGCCATTGCTGTACCACACCTCGGCCCCGCTGTTGGTGACCTCCATGGCCCTCACCGGGTACGGGTTCTGCCGCGGGTCGTCATCGGAGATGTTGAACTTGGACCTGTTTGCTGTGTGGGAGCACAGGTAGGAGCAGTTGTCCCCTGGCAGGCCCTGGGACACTGAAAACACGGCTACGAGTCCATCTGACAAGCCAGCCAGCACCAGATATGAGTTCTGCAAGAGAGAAAAATTTCATGGAATTATAGAATGGTTGGGTTGGAAGGAACCTAAAAGCCCATCTCATTCCATCCCTCTGCCACAGGCAGGGACACCTTCCACTAGACCAGGTTGCTCCAAG
This sequence comes from Certhia americana, assembly GCA_018697195.1. Lineage (NCBI taxonomy): Eukaryota > Metazoa > Chordata > Aves > Passeriformes > Certhiidae > Certhia > Certhia americana. The sequence continues at coordinate 1,807,643 of CM031866.1, forward strand.
CCCTGTCCAACCTGCCCTTGAACACTTCCAGGGAGAGAAAGTCCACAACTTCTCTGTGCCAGGACCTTATCACTCTCACAACAAACTATTTTTTCCTATTTCTTTACTTCTCTATAATAGAAGATCTTTCAATCCCAGATGCTCTGCCTGCTTCTCAAACATTCTGCATGAACACCAGCAACTTACCCCAAAACAGCGATAACAGCAACATAAAAAGAAGTCATTCCCTAGAAGCTGCTGCAGAGCCACACTCCTTTCACCCAGTATTACCTCTCTCTTTACTGGCAAGGGTGGACAGACAGACCTGGCAGCCTGCCCTGAAGGTTAACAAATTCAAGCTGGAGTATGTTCAGAGACAACCATCATGATTGCAGGAATCCAGCTGTAGAAACCCGGCTCACTTCCAAAAAGGAGTAAAGCTATTGCTATCAACGTAGGTAGGAGAGGAATGGAAGAAATGCAGTAAAAATGGAAAGAGGGAGCCAATATTCTCACAAACAAGAGCATCCAGTGATTGCTCCACATCGACAGTCTGCTGCTCTGAGAGCACTGCTCCCAACAGGGATGTGCTCTGGGTTTGGGATCCCTGGCAGCTCAGACATCCCAGCTGAGGGCACAGAAGCAGCAGCAGTTCAGCAAAGCACCTGCCAAGTGCCACAAACAATTCTGCAGGTTGGTAAAAACCTGTCCCTAAATGTACAGATGTGCTGGACACAGCTCCAGCTCTGTGCCCATGCATCCCTCGTGTCCCAGGGGCAGAAGCTGCTGAGAAGGCCACGGCTCAGTGACTCCTCCAGCTCATCCCAGCGGGGCAAAATGCTGTGAAACAGACTGGGAAATTGATCTCTTGGGAACAAAACTTCCTGTGACCTTGGGTCTCTACCAGAAACTCTCCCATCTGTGAAGGAGATAAAACAATACTTACCTCAAAGTCCTTTCTATTTCCTCCCTGCGGAGCAATAAATTCTAAATAAAGACCATTTTACCCAGGACTTTTTTGCTGCCTGGACTAAGTGCAGCAAACCAAACAGAACCAAACAGAGCACCACAGAGCTGACACAACCTCACCCCTCCTAAGCCTCTCCACAGAGGAATGCCCTGCCTTTGGCATACTCAGGATGCCAGTGAGGTGGGCTGAGGGCTCAGAGTCACCCTTTGCTGGGAATGAAAAAACTAAATTAAGGCATCCCTGTGCCCTTCCAGGGATCTTGATTCTGCCAGGCATGGACAATAGCTGTAACTCCCCAGAAAAATCAGTATCTTGACCTGCCCCACCTACTGAGGGGCAGGTAGTGCAGGGTAAGTGTTATTTAATTGACAGTTCTATTTGCAAGGCTCACTGAGAGTCCTGGACAAAGAGAAACTCTCTGCACACCAAGTATGAGTAAAACCACGAGAGCATTGAGCCCCTATGACTAATCCAAATCACAGCAGAATTTTACTGTAATGGGAAAAACTAGGAAAGCAAGTGGAAAGTTGTGAAATGGGGCTTGGACTAACTCAGTCCAGTCCCAATTCTCTAACCACTAATTAAAAGAAACCCCAACGACCTGCAGTGCTCAGTGCCATGTCCCTGCTGCCATGTGGATCTGATGCAAAGGCTCCTGGAAGTGGCTTTGCCAAGGAGTTGCATCAGTAGGTTGGATCATGGCACAATGCTTTGCACAAGCTGGGTTTTGGGTTACTTTTTCTTTGGAAGGGAGTTCACTTACTTAAAACTGAATAAAACAAAGCAGAACAGCCCACATTTCTCTGGTAAAAAATGGTCCAACTTTTTCAGTCCGAAGGACCCTGTACAAGAGGCATTTCTTACTAAAAATGGCAAATTTAAATTGAAATGGGAACATCAGACATTAACTGTAATGTGGGCATGTCAACCTGAACTGCTCCCAGTGTGACACAGGACACTATTAAAATCTTCAGAGATTATAATTTTGTCTCATTTGATTTAATAATGCTGAATTATTCAAGCATAGTCTTCACAAAAAATTATTTTGATTTCCTTGATTAGTGTCAGTTACTACAGAACAGAATCCCTATTCCCTTCTGGGTTTCAGAGGCCAAATTTCCCTGGCACTGAGCAGTCAGCACCATAACCAGGCACAGGTGGGTCACTGACCCCCTCCTGGTGTTACCAGTAATACCAGTGCCAAATCCTGGTCTGTCTGGGATGGAACAACGGTGGAAGCAAATTTGGAAGGTATTTTTTCCATTGGGGCATTTACTGCTCTCTGCCTCGGCTATCAGGACCTGTTTCTATCCAACCACTGTTGTTATTGCTCAGAGAGGTAAGAAACAAGGAGCAGGAATTCAAATGCTGAGAAATGCCCTCACCCTGCCATTCCTCATGGGACTGAGCTGAGGGATTGACCAATTCTACAGAAGACCATGTCAAAACTCACCTCCTCACAGATGCCATTGACTTGCCAGATTTCATCCAGTGCCGGTGAGGCAAAACTCCCCAGGTCAGAGTATTCCAGCAGTGACCAAAGGCAGGCAGGGCTGCAGCCTCCAGAAACCTTAAGTAACTTTCTCAGAATTCATTTTCAACATTTGGGCTCTACGAAGAGCCAACAAAAACACACAGCAACAAAACTGCATTTGAAGGCCCTGTGCTGCCAGCAGCCCCACTGTGCCAGGAGGAAGGCCCTGAGCAGGGCCGTGCCGGGCTGGGATGTGCAGGGATGAGCTGGCTCCAGACATCCTGTCCTGCTGCCACCAGCTCAGGAGAAATGGCAAAAAATGCTACACCAGGGCCTGGTCACCTCCTCCTCCTTCTTTCATCCCTGCAGGGTCTGGCACTGCTGGCTGCAGCCTTTAAATGCAGCTTTTGTTTTCATGTGTTCCAGGTTTCCGCGCAAGGCAAAGGATTTGCACCCATTCCCTCCACATCTCTTTGTAAGAAAGCTGCAAACCAAGGCAGAATGCATCTTGGTTTGCCCTTTTCAACCTGCTCATTTGCTAATTTGCTTTCTTTTTCCTTCTGAAAATTGTATTGTTTACCAAAGAGAATTATCCTGGTGACAAAAAGCATGCAACAAAAAGCTTAAATTGTACAAGACTTTTCCTTGGCTGGCGAGTTTCAGATTCTGGGCCCCTCTCGCCTGCTTTCAAATTTCCATGATGCTTCCTTTGGATAAGAAACCAAATTTTGGAAACTATTTCTTTTGGATCAGCCTTCCCAAGGCAGTCATAAAGAATTCCCCTTCCCAGCAACATCCCTCGGCAATTCTCTGACTAAAAGTTACCTCACATCTCACCAGCTAAAGGCTTTCTTCCCGGGGAAATGCAATTCTCTTCTCCACTGGACAGCAATGACTGTGATAACTGATAGAGCTTGCTAGCCAGGCAGTGAGTGTGACAAGTGTAAGATTTCCACATAGGTTTTTTGGAAGAACTGGCTAGTTCAGTTCCTGCCAGCCTGGTCTGCACATCCCCAGGCTGCTGCTCTGGCCATTTCACTGCCAAACTCATTCATAGAAAGGAGAGAGGAAAAAGTAAGTCCAATAAACTAGGAAGGAGTGAGCTGAAGGGAGGTGGATTTCTGGAAGGTTGGGTAGGGTCGGGGGAGGAAGGGAGGTGTCTAGACTCAATATTGCTATTGTAGGGCCTGGCATTATTTATGACATTTTCTAGGCAAGCCACAAACTGGAAATAGAAACCAGGAGACATAAAGCCACTCGTAACCCCTGAGGAATGGCTTTGCAAGCTGTGTGACAGTGGAAAAGCTGAAAGCAAAAGACTCCTTCGACTGTCCTGGATGGAACCTCAGGCAGCATGAAAAAGAAATTTGCCCTACACATCAGAAATGAAACTCCACGGCAACAAATGCTGCATGTCTGGGAGCCAAGGAAAGCCAACAGATGCAGAGAAATCCAGCCCTGTGCCAACTTTACATCAATGCCCTACTTTAGTCCTACTTACACCATGTTTGGAAGTGCAGCAGCACACCTTACACAAACCATCTGCCTCAGATTCAGCCCAAGCAGCATTCCCAGCAGACAGGGCCAGAAATGGACAATGGCTCAGGATAGGCCTGGTATAAACCAGCAGCTCTGAGAGCTCCCCCATGCTGAGCTCCCAGACACATCCCAGTCTGCTGGCATTTGCAAAGACTACACAGCTACCAGTAATGTTGGAACATAATTACATGTTTTCACTTGAGGTGGCTGTAAGCAAACCGGAGGTAATTTAGCTCAAAAACAGTTTTTATACATCTCCCAAGACTTGCCCGCAATAGGCACTCAGGTCAGATTTCCCCTGCCAGAAATGGGATGTTGGCAATTCCAGGGCTAGGCAGATAACATATAACTTGTTTTAATGCCCATAAGAGTAATCATCCGTGTTACCCATAAAAGCATTACCCAAAACAGCTGTATTATCTAAGTGTTCCCATTCAAAACCAAAACAGGAGCATGGCTGAGCCCAGATAACATTTAAGGATGACTGTGCACACAAGTGACAGCACACAGCCCAGGAACACAGTGGGTACAAGAGGCCAGATGTACCCACGTCCTGCATTAGCACTCAACAAATCTCTATTCTAATTATTGTTTCATGTCTTCTCTACTTTGCTTGATCAGCCTAAACCTTGTGTTCCAGTGAAGTGGAAACACAGCTGGAAAACTTCCTTGCTGAGGAATTTGATCTGTTTTGACTATTTTCCCAACAGGCTTGGAAGTGACAGCTTTGGTGCCCTGACTCAGGTTCTTGCCCACACCTCTGTCCTCTGGCAGAGGCAGAAAGACCTGGAAACTTTCACCTTGCAGTGCCAAAATGTTCCTGGGCATAGTAGAGTCTCCCTACTGCCCCTTTCCCTTTGGGTTGTTCCTTACCCTTTTGACAAGAGGCATCACTAGGAAGCAGCTCACAGTGGCAGGAGTGTCTAAACCCTTCAGTGGAGCCTTTAAGGGACACATGCCCTGCAATCCATACACAGAAATCTTCTGGTCCTGTGAAAGAGTATAAACAAAATTCTGTAAATGCAAACCACCTCCCTGCTTTACATATCTTGATACCTGAGCAAGATCTAATTGGTTCCAAAACTGTTTTTCATTTGTATATTTTGATACCCAAAGTGTGAATTTCTGCTTTCCACAGAGAGCCTGTGGGTAGAAAGTGGGTGCTGCATTCCCCAGAATGGGCTGTGGACAATATATGCATTATCCAAAAGTCACCAAAAATCACCAGTGTAGAGGTTTGGTTTTATCACCACATCCAAAAGCAGCATCTGACAACCCTGAATGCAAAAATCACAAACAACAATTGAAGCAGGTTGTATGTTATTTTGCATTAATCTGCCCATTCAAGGGACATTACATTTTATGTGGAATTATACCTACCCCACACCTCCTAAATCTACTAGATTGACCAAAACCACACAGTTTGGGAACCAGCAACACCTTTCATTCTGATCCAAAAGGTGGAAACACAGTGACTTAAAATCTTTGAATTGTAATTTTTCTATACTTATTATTACGAAGAAAACACACAGTATTTGAGTTTTACCTCTATTTGAGAACAGAAAAAGTCAAAATATCTAAACTTTCTTGTGGGGAGAAAAAAATCTCTATACTCACAGCATCCATGCCAGGGCAGAGTGAAATAGCCAACACAAATTATTTACTCAGTGAGTGTGGCCTTTTTTCCCCTCACTCTAAAACACTGAACTTCAGGTATGTTTAAGTTTTTGGGCTGTTTTTATTTTGTTTTGTGTGAAATGATTGTGTCAGAACTGGCTGACACTTAACAGCTCTTTTTGATGGGTGGACAGGGGCTCTCTGAGGGATAAATCAGCCATTCTCTCTCGCTCTTATCTTTTTAGCTGCAATTTTCCACGGCAAACACAAAACTTGGGTACCCATTTCCCACCAACCTTCAAATCCCTCAGGCCTCTTTCAGAACCCCACCCTTAAATGCATGTTTTCTGTCCCTGCCTCCCTTTATCGCCCACAGATAAGGACATTTCCCAGACGAACCCCTGGGTACAGATTGCTCCAAACCCAGGGAGTTTCCCCTCGGAAAGCCGAGGTTCCCACGATCGCCCTGGGCTCTGGGAGGCACAGCCAGGAGCTGTGTGTCAGGTAGAAACAAAACACCTGGAGACAGCAGATGCAAAGTCACGCTGCTCATCTGAGATGCCCTTTGTCTCGCACACTCCTGGCTTTACTAATTTAACAGGCTCTTTCTCTTCGTTTGTGTCTCCCCTAACGAGGCCCCTCCCGAGGGGGGCACAGGCAATGCTCACCTCTGTGGCTGCCCACAGAGCACTCTGAAATTTGAGTTGGCAGCACAGCTTCATTCCTGGGCAGCTCATCCTCTGCACTTCCATGACTCCTTTCTCCAGGTTCACCACTGTGTAGTTCCTGAAACGAGCAAGCAACAATTTCTTACAGCCAACACTCCCCTTGCATGGGGCCGAGGGATTTGTGGCACTCGTGGCCAAGCCATAACACAACTGCCCAGATGTGGAGGATGCTGCAAGGATCTACGCCCCTCCAAACTGTAAATTCCTCATTGCAAAGGAAAAGAAAGATGTGAAAGATGTGTTCTTTCTCAGGGGCAGATGTGCAATTGCTTCTGTGAAGATTTACACAGCTCTCTGACTTTGCACAGGGTTAGGAGGACATATGTGGCCTGTTTCTGTAATTGAGCTGTGAGACAAACAGCTCCAGCTGAACAGCAGTAATTAATAGCTGGGAAGTCTCAGCCCATCTTGCCCATTAGGTTCTCAAGGGAATATCTGCTCTCCAAGTTCACTGCCTTGCTATTATCTGGCTTCATTATTATTCCAGTACATAAACAGAGGAGCATGGTTCTACAGAGCAAAGATCTGTAACCTAACAAAATTATTTATAAATATGACTAATTAATAGTTTTTTGTAGCTAAAAGGATTTTGTTTGTTTGGGAAAGTTTATTGGGTTTGGATGTTTGAACAATAACTGGATATTCACAACCACATCTGTGAGTCCCAGATGTTTTACCAACTGTGGCACAAGCAATTACACATCCTGAAATCTGCCACATATGAGTAACTTATTATTCAGCAGTCTCCAGCAAGTGGATTGTCCAGTCAGGAAGCAGATTCACTGAGATATATTGCTGTGAATATTTGGACAACATCCATGTATTCAAAATACATCTGGGAGGGCCATGTGCTTCACCAGTTCAGCAGGAAAAGTTACACAGCCTGCACTGAACAACTGACCAGGGACCACAAAATGGCAAAGCAAATAGTTCAGCAACAAGTCACGTGCCTTTCCCATTAGCTTAATGGTTACAAATAATGAACACATTAATATAAAATTCAGATCAGTTTGTGAACGTTTCCAAATAAGACTGAGGCTATAAAAATCAGCAGCATCCATAAAAATGAACCTAACTAGCCGCAGGTCACGTGTGGCTGAGCAAAATGCCATCACCTCAGTCACAATTTAATAACATTTTAAGCACATGCCTTCAGTCCAGAACACATTTTACTGGCAGTGCACACTTGGATGCACACACAGCTCCAGGCATGTGGTTAACTCCCGATGATTGCAATAGGATTTAAGCATGTGCTTAATTGCTTTGCAGAAGAGAGATGGAACTGCAGCCTCAATTAGGAAAGGTTTAGTGTTAAATGGCCTCATTAGGAAAGGCAGAACACGTCTGTTCTCATGTGCAAATGCTTCATCCTGTGTGTGTGAATCATTACACTGCCCTAATCTTCTCCTCATATTAACTGAAGCAGAGTTAAGCTCATTAAATATCCTTTATAAAGCAACCACTGTTCCCAATTAAAAGAGTTTGGGAAAACAGTGTTCACCGTACTCTTGGCATTCATCCAAGTTCACTTTCACCTTCTTTACCCCCCTCCCAGAGGCAGAAGTGAAGATGCTGAAGGATTTTTTTTACTTAAAAAGGAAAAAGTAAAAAAAGAAATTGCCAACTTGAGCCGTCTCACCTGGTGTCCTCCTTCCCATCCCAGAACACCACTGTGTACTCCTGCCCCGGGGAGCAGAAGAAGGAAGACTGCTTCCCACAGGGCAGCAGGTACATAAATGTTGCAAAGGTTGGATCTTTCATCTGCCCGACCACAGAGATGGCCAGGGGACGCTGTGGGGGAAGGAAAAGAGAAAGACACATCACACAAGATGAAACAGGAGAACCATAATAAACAGGAGGTTCAACAAGGCCAAGCACAAGGTCCTACCGCTGGATCAGGGCAATCCCAAGCACAAGCACCAGCTGGGTGTCCCTGGAACTGGATTATATTTAAGGTTCCTTCCAATCCGAACCATTTTCTGATTCTATGAATATTTATTAAAACTTAGTCTGTCATTCTCTTACACATTTTACTGATTCATTTCTTCAGGCTTACAGATTTTGGGAGCTGACCCATTGCATGACAGTGTGTAGATGTTTGAAAGTCAGGCTGACCTTTGTTTGAAGGACAGCAGCTCCAAACCACCAATTGAAATAAATGAAGAATGTAACACAGCATAATCCTTTTCTTGCACTTTGAAGCTTTTTTTCCCTCATACTTCCTTTTATAATCTTAGGGATTTTGAAGTCTTTGTAGTTGCACTCACAGCATGACACTGCAGCTGTTTCTGGACATTATGGGTAATGTCTTGCCCTGGTGAAATCAACAGCCTAACTGCCATTGACATCAAGGGACCTTCAAGTCACCACAGATGCCTAAGGCCACAAACCTGTCATCATTTCATTCATAAAACTCTCATTTAAGTCAACAGAAATTCTGGGCCAAATCAACAGGAGGGGTAAACGGGCAATGGAGCTGTTGTGCTGCACCAGGAGCAAGCTCAGCCCTCCTGCACAAAGAGTGCAGCCAGGTCAGAGAACACAGGTCAGGAGGGTGGTCTTGTACCTTTTCTGGCTTAGTGTCCCAACACTCCATCATGAGTGCCTGCATCCTGTAGAGCTGCACCTCCTCGGGCTGCCCGAGGACAGGACGGATCCCTTTGGACAGTTTCTTTGCAATCTGGAGCTGGTGGTGTCCCAGCACAGGCCGCTGCCCAGACAGCAGCTCATACAGGACCATCCCATAGGAGAACATGTCCACCTAGAGCCAGAAACAGGGAAAACCAGGGCAAGACTGTTGGTAGTGGAGAGGAGAGCAAGGAAGGCCATGGCAGGAAAGCCAGTGCCACCCCCCACACACGGACAAGAGATTCAAGTCATGGGATGGTGCCAGCCCCCGCCCACTGCCATCTCAGGGCTGCCCCACAGACTCCCCCAGTCACCTTCTCATCGTAGACGATGCGGGGCCGGATCTCAGGGGCCTGGTAGCCTGGTGTGCCCTCCACACCCAGAGCACCCTCATGGAACGACTGCCGCGAGATGCCATAGTCAGAGAGCTTGATGTTGACGTGCTCCCTGACCTCCAGGGACCACACCAAGATGTTGTCCGACTTGAGGTCGCAAAAGATGATGTTCTTCTTGTGCAGGTAGGCCAGGCCTGTGGCGATCTGGTAGGCTATTTTGTGTGTCAGCATGTGTCCCAGCGGCACAAAGGAGGACCCTGGCACAAAGGAACAGCCAGCCTCCAGCTCCTGTAATTGCCATAACTGCTGCTTCTTCCCCCTCTCTCCTTCCCTTTTTAACTCCAGAGCAATAACTGACAACCTTTTGAAACATCACTCATTGCCACCATTTGAAATGACATTGTTTATGTTACTATACGTGTCTGACAGTCCTACTAGATTCTTTTTTTAAAACCCTTTCACTTCTGGGCCACTAAATCTTCTGGTGAAAATTAGTGTTTGACTGAAAGTTGACACGAAGCCAAGGTGCCAAGAGGGTCAGATGGCCTCAACTTATCTTGGAATTAGTGTCGTTCATTTGACAATGACAGCAATACAGATAATTATGAGATAATTTAGAGAACCAGACACCCATCTGCAGGGGGAAAAAAACACAGCACCATCCACGCAGCACTGAAGAGAGATGCACTCCATATTAATTTGCAGAGAAATTGAAAATCCCGGTCTCCAAAGTAGTTTTGAGAAACCTAAGCATCAATTTTTACTAGGCTCCCAAAAGCGCAATATAAGAACAATTCCATCCCTCCCACTTCTCTTAGTCTGGGAAAAAAAAAAAAATTCCCCTCCAGCAAATCAAGCAGTAATTTAAACATCACTGACCATTTGTCACTGGGAGGGGAGTGGAGGGAGAGGCTGGCTTTACCTTTGGAGTTCTCCGAGAGGACAGTGGTGAGGCTGCCCAGTGGGGCCAGCTCCAGGGCGAAGCAGAGCGGGTGGATGCTGATGCCAATGAGGGACACGATGCAGGGGTGCTGCAGGGAGTGCAGCATGCTGGCTTCCTGGCGGAACTCTGAGAAGTTCTTCATGGCATCCATGGCCCGCAGGTGCTTCAGCATGGTATCTGGTGAGACACACAACCCCCTCCTCACAGCCCAGCTCAGGAAACGAGTCACAAACTCTTTGGGAGGGGATCACTGAGCAAGAGCTGCAGGAGGAAGGCAGCTGGTGGGATTATGTCGACAGCAAGGCTTTAAGTTGAATCCTTATGCTGTTGCATGAGCCACTAAGAGACACTGGCTATAAGCAGGACATATCTGGTGCCTCAGGAAGCAAGAGATCCCTTGGTCCTTAAACACCAGACTCAGGTTTGTCTGGCACATGCTGTTCTCACATATCCCCTGGACAACTTTGGAAAACTTGTGCTGTGCTTCTCCCAGCAGGGAGCCTGTGTAGATGGCACACTGCACACCCTTTGCTGAAAGGGCTCTTCTCTACCATTTCACAGCATCCCTGCCAGAAGAGAGACCCATCACAGTAATGGTCCTGCTGCCACAGCACACCATGGGCTGCTCAGGCAGGTCAGCTCTTCCCAAAGGTCATTTGTCACTGGGACAGCAGCTGGCCTCCGCCACAGCTCAAGGATTCACCACAACCTCTCCTGACAAAAATGAGGAATGTGAGGCACTTTCTCCTTTCCTCTGTCCATGGACTGAGGCTCTGCTGGAAACCTGAGCTCCACAGGAGAGCCCAGCCCTGCCTGGAGAAGCTGGTGGGTTCAGAAGGATTCCCAGTTTGCTTTCTCCAGCTGCTGGCACAGAGGGAGTAAAATAGTAATTCAGAGGTGGAGACCCACAAGTCGTCCTTGCAAACCCAAGCAAACCCACACTTCTCATGGCCAAATAGTGTGGGAACAGGAGTTGAAATCTCACCTGCCTTCCCAGTCAAGGGTTCTGCCTTGGCACCCTATAAATCCAACCTCTGATCTGCAGGAGAGAAGCCTCCTGCAGTGCCAGTGACCTTCATCATTACAAGTGCTCATGAAGAACTCTCAGGTGCATCCTCCTCCTCCACTGAAACCCATCATTTTTGCTACCTATTTCCATGCTGTGTTTAATCAGGTGCTGTCAGCACTTTGCATACTCTTTGGTCTTGGCTTGGGATCCCAGATTGCAGATTCCCAGATTGCTAGGAATTCCCGACACCAAATCTGTACACTGTACCTGCAGCTGAAGTGGGGGAACCCTTGTATTTTTTAATCTGAAATCTCTTCACAGCCACTGGTTTTCCTTGGTATCGTGCCCGATATATAACAGTTCCACTTCCACCCTGGCCAAGAACGTTGTTTTCATTTTCACTGCATTCCAGTTTGCTATTTTCCAGGAACAGCCTGCCAAATAGAAATTGGGAGTTTTTAATTGAAGTTTCAAAGACATTGTAAATTCATGCTTTTAATGTGATTTCCATTTTCATAAATGCCCAAGAGGTTCTTGCCTTATCTACTAAGAGGACTGGATTACCTAAACTACCTTGGTCAGTGCACTCCATGCTGTCTCATGTTGTACAGCAGATTTCTCACAGAAAAGAAGTAAAAAGGCTTTTTACTAATTTATCCCACAAGAATCAAACAGATCTGGAAAGTACATAAGCTCCTTTTCCAAGCAGATGACACAGGTACTTGCACTATTTATCTGTACCAATGTTTTTTGGGGTTTTTTTTGCTTCATTTACCTCCTGTTCCTCTTTTTTCCACCGAGGCAGGACAGGATGTTTATGAAAAGCACCACACTCTGAAAATTGATTATTCAAATCAGCTTAGTGTTCCCAGGCTGCAATTCATCATTTTCCCACTCTCCCGGAGACTACTTTTACAGCTGTTCACACTTCAAACATCTCCACTCGCCTCTCACCCACCAAATAAATCTTCAGGAGATAACAGTGTGAGGAGGGCTGGTGTGACAAGCTGATGGGGTGTCTGCCAGAAAAATGACCCCAACAAAGCAACAGGGTCTAGAGGTCTTGTGATTCTGCACTGGGCACTCAGAGGTCTGAGAGAGCCAAAGGGGACATTGCTCTCCTGTCCTGCCTGCTCTCAGGTCTCCTGCTCTGCACACTGAGTAATAAGGCGGGTAAGACTGAGCCCATCTGGGTATGCAGTTAAGCAGCTTAAAGATTTGGCAGTGCTGCAATGGGTAGGGAAGAGCTCCTTCAGCTCTTCAGGGTTGCCACACACCATCCAGCAGCCCTCAGCTGAGCAGGAGCCCCAGCTCAGTGTGAATTCTCCTGTGGTGTCCATAAACTCACCTACAGGGCCTTACAAAATTAATTTCAGTGCCAATCTTGTGATGCAGTAGCACTTCCTTTTTGTTTTGCCACATTAAAATCTCCTTTTGTGGGACCCCAGAAAGGCTCCAACTACAGAAAGTCCTGGCCAGAGTTGTGGGCAATGCAGGACAGCTGTGGCTTTAAAAAGGGACTTTCACATTGCACCACAGTGATCTCAAAGGAGCCCTGGTGTGATGACTCGGTCAGCACACAGCTATGGTCTAAGCAAGTTACTGAACACCAGGGGTGCAGTTCAGGATGAACTGCCAGAGCATGGATTGAGAGCAGATGGATTTGTTTCCTGTGGTTGGTACATCCCTCTAGCAGAGGCAACTTGAGAAAAGGGCCCAACCAAATCACGCAGGTACATTGAAACTCAACCAAAGGCTATCAGATGTTACCTGGCAGGAAAATCAGTCATGAAAAGCTCTGGGACCAGCTCTTGGAGAGACACGGGGATGTCTGGGTGGTTAGGACACGTGATGTAGTCCAGCTCGATGGCAGTCAGAACACAATCTTCCATGTTGAAGTACTGCACATCTTCTGCCCTCTCGCTGCCCTCACCCTGCTCCGGCCTGGCAGCTGCACAGATGTGGCACGGCACATACTGCTCCATCAGCAAGGTGCCATCACTCTCCGTGGCTGTGAGGGCTTCAAAGAGAGCAAACAAACAGGAAACAACGTCATTCACACCAGCTGGGAAGGAACAACAACTCCAAGTGCATTCTGATGTCCACAGCACGACCTGGATCCACTGGTCACGCTCACACAGCAGCAGTTTGCTGCAGGGTATTGACTGGAATAGAAAATAGCTTTGCAAAGAATACAGGGACAGTGCTGGGGCGACAGGACTGTGGACATAACCCAACACTCACCCTGCTCTGGTCACAGGTAATGCACAGGCTTGTGAGGCAAATGTACTCAGGACCAGCAAAAATTAGAAGTATGTGAATAAAGCATTGGAGAGTCCCTTCTGCTTGCTGGGGGTCTCTGTCTTTTCCAAGATTGCAAACTGCCAGCTGGATTGAGGTGGGAATGAGCTTGGGAGCAGGCTGGCAGGCACAGCACGCTGAGCTCAGGCTCAGCACTCACCTGCAGCACCCAGGCTGGGAACACAGGTCCCATGGGCTCCCTCATGGGCAATGTGTTCAGCCCCTCCAGGGAAAATGTGGATTCTACCAAGACTAAGCCTTTGGGAGGTTCACACCTCTCCCATAACTACAGAGAGATTTTGTGGTGATAGGTTCTGTTAAATGCCCACAATTAGTCAGGGTGAACACAGGCTGCAGCCTTTGAAGTTGTGGCTCTTCTCAAGCTTCACTGATTAATTTCAGCATTATTTTAATCCAAAGGCAAATAAAATGTTCTTTTATCTTCAGAACATGTAGAACGTGAGTATGTGAGAGTGCACCACCGTTTCCTCCACAGAGCCTCCAATTAAGAATCTTTGGCACAGCTTTCTAGACCAGGGTAGGATGACAAAGAGCATTTCAGATTTTGTTTTGGTTTCAAATGAAGTGTATTTGGGGTTGCAAGCAGCCCGCTGGGTAACAGCAGGATCTGTGCTGAGCACAGGAAAAGCAGCTGCGGAGCTGAGGAAGTTACCTTGGCATGGAGTCCTTGGTACCATATTCACTCATGCCTCTCACATCAGAATTTTGTAACTCATAGAAAGTCAGAAATGATGGGCAAATCCTCATCTCAGCTGATGAGTTCAAGAGACAGCACCAAGCAGTCTGAGACAAATCCTGCCCTTGCTACAAGCACTGGACGAGTCTCTTGAACTCCTATAAGTCCTGCTTGAACTGTAATGTTTCACCTGTGCTGCTGTGACAGACAGACTGGAAGACACAATGTCTAGACCAAAGGGTGTTGGCAACTAATCTTGATCTGTCTGCAGGTTTATTAGCTTTTATCAAATGTTATTGGCTTGAGACTGTCAGAGCCTGAGGGGTCTTCAATTAACACACAATGCTGTGCACCTGGAGAGCTCTGTCAAAGAACCCTCTGTTGAAAAGATGTAACACTGCACAGAAAATTACAGTTTTTCTCTTACCAGGGAACCACTGGTCTATCAAAGAGTTGACATGATCTGTGATGAATGCCATGGCTGAAAAATCTCTCACTTCTGACTGGGAAATTATTTTAATTCCACCACTTTTTTTCTTTTTCCAGTTCACATCAGAAGACTCCACGCTGTGTGAGAAAGCCAAAAGACAGACCTGTGAAGCTTTTCTGAAGTATCAGTGTCAACAAACTTTCTTTCTGGCAGGAAACCTGAGTTACATAATAACACACAGTTCATGAGTCATCGAAACACAAAGCAATCTAGCTTCAAGGGTGATTTTCAACTCTGTTCTGAAAACGACTTTCAGAAGACAATTCTTGCACAGAAATGCCAGTTCCTCACAAAGGGTAAGTGCTATAGAAGGTCAGGCCTAGGGAAAACTGTGTCCTAAGCAAGCTAAGTATGATGGAGAGTTTTGACAGAAATGCCCTGTACAGAATGATGGAAGGTTGGGAGTTGTAAAATCAGTATTATTCCAGTGGAATAATAACGGTATTTCCAGAAACCGTTAGGAAAAGTTTATGAACATCATTTTTGCACAACTCTCATGAAAGTTTAACTCCCTGAACAGGGAGGCAACAGCACAACCACTACCATGGTCCAGAATTCAGGATTTCAGTCTGTGGTTTGCAGTGTCTGGGTTCAAGTCTCTAGTGAGCCTGGAAACTTGGGAAGGTCACTGTTTCCTTCTGGCCTCCAACCATGCAACAGCACCAATGGTTCCTCCCTGTCTTGCCACGGACTGAGGGAGCAAAAGTCTTAAATGTCTGCATTTGTGAAACTACATGGACAGGAGGTTTTCCCCAGGCTTGCAGCCAGCAGACATTCTGCCTTGGCCAGGTTGAGGCACTTGTCCACAGCCGCTGCTGCACAGAAGCACCTCCATTGACCTGGATTACTGCCACGCCATGGTGAAGTTTAAGGATTCAGTGGAAAACTCATTGAGGTAAGGAAATTTTAAGCTGCCAGAGCCCCACTCTGAATTTCACTTTCTGTTCTCAGGCCTCTTTCAATTTGTGGCTGCAATAACAGATAAGGTTGATACATTCAGACCTGCCAAATAATCAGTTATTCATCATTTTTGTCAGCAGTTGTTACCAGATGAGTTACGTCCATTACAAGAGCTTCCTCTTCTCCTGATGAGTGAGCACACAGCCTGGGTCAGGCCCATTCATCTCCATTCAGCTGATGTGTTTCACACACTCTATTAGTCCCCTGTCACACATGCTGCATTATGAACACAAATTACCTAAGATAGCCTCCATCAAAGGTAACGAACAGACCTTCCTGCCAGTAAACAGTGTGAGTCCTTTTGACTCGGAATGTGCTGCAGCGGTTCCTTTGGGTGCCTGTGAAGCTGTAGATGGTCACCTTTTTGTTTCTTGTCTTGGTGTTCTTCTTGTTTTCAAAGAGCTGAAACAAGTAGAAAAGCACAAAAATCGTTAAACTGCTGAAGTTTCTCATAAGGATGCTTTAATCACGTGAGAAATTGATTTCTTTTTTTGGCTTTCACAGGTGCTGTTGTACCTTTTCCAGTAAAAGTGACTTGTGCTCATATAAAATTTTGCGATGGAATGGAAATACACGTGGTAAAATTGATTTTTCCACAGTGGAAATCTTTTTCATGCCACTCAAAAAAGAACAATTTCATATCAGTGCACAAAGCTAATTCTATAACTGTGACATTCGCCGTATTTATCCTGCATTTGCAAAAGTCTTCTAAATCTAAAGTACTAAATGTTCTAGTGAATGATGAAGTCTGCCCTCAATGCAGAGAGTTAACTTTTCCACCTGTTTTAGTGGGAGGAAGATGGCTCTTCTCCAAGACACTTCAAACCAGCACTTAGAGCAAAATGTATTTCTGTTTTAAAACCAAGAAGTTAATCTGCAGGACTCCGCTGTACTCATTGCTCCAACATTTATTTGCCTGCAGACAGGTCTGACGCCTGGCATCCTTTCCACTCCCTTCACGAGGAACTGGATGAAGCCCCTAGGAAAGGTGCTCTAGGATTATGTAGTGCCCAGGGGGATGTAAGCAAGGGGCTGCCAAGACAGCCCATTAAAAGAGGTAAAGTTATTACATGGTTTGAGAAGCCTGGAACACAGAGGACCTTCCAAAAACAGGTATCATGTTTTCCATGTCCTGTACATCACTGACAGGCCACAGTTTAATGGAGAGCTGCTAAGAAGATACCAGAGCAGTACTATAAATATTTTGTGGATATTTACTACAGTTTCAGACAGAAACTGCTGCAAACACATCTGCAACAACATCAAAATTCACTCGGCTCTCAGAACCTTGCAAACACTAATGTCACTCATAGCATTTCTACTAACGGGGTGCCTCATTAAGGCAACAGTCCCGTAACTTTCGTCCCATTTAAACCCAGAGAGATTCAGATATCTGGCCTTGCTGGAGCTATTCCAGATCTCCTCTGGCAAAGCCGTGAGGGAGTCTGGCTTGGTGGAATGGTCATGGACAAGAGCCGCAGGCAGAACTCCAATTACTTGTAATTGGAAGATGCTGGAGGAACTGAGACTTTCCAGGGGATCACGTTATAAAGAGGCTGTGGAGAACTCAGGTTTTCTCCCCCAGTGCCAATTTGTTGTTCTCAATGACACCTACTGTAAAAACAGAATCAGATTTTCAGCGCAGAGCCGTGTCTCTCCCTGTTTACTCAAATAATGTTACTGAATTCTGCAACAGAAGCGAGAGGGATGCAAAGAGACATCCCACTTACACTGAACCACTTTAGCTGTCTGCTTTTGTTTGCAGACAGACACAGTAACCTACCTGGAGGTCCATCTCTGCCAGGCTAATTAGCATTCGGGCTATGAACCTTTGCCAAAAGCCAACGGGGACAAAACTCATCTTGAAGACCCTCTGGACTGTGTTTGCAGTCTGGTGGCAGAGACCGTGGATATCTAACGCTGGCTTGGTAGGAAGCAGATGAGGGAGGAGGTAGCTGAAACACATCAAGTTCAACAGCTCAGATTTTAGCTACAGCTTTTAACAGTGAGTACATTGTTGCCAGATAATGGGGCGATTCAGTCTCCAAAGAGATTTTTAATGGCACAGCCTACTGCATATAAAAAAGCTTTCAGACTAAAGCGCTGCAGCAATACATGGAGAAATTAATTTACACTATGGAAGCAAGCAGAGGCAAAACAGACATTACATAATTCAGCCAGGGCTATTGGAAAGGGCTAAAATTGATGTAATGAGCATTTGTGTACTCACAAATTAAATGCATTAAAATATAAGAGTCATTAGAACAGCTGTGATGTCGGGACTCATTTTTTTTTTGTACTACTCTGCCCTGGTAGTAAGCAGGGAATTAGAGCTGTAGAACAGGAGATCAGTACAAAAACAACCTCCAGCAACTCAGGTTCTGTAAGTCCAGAAGTGGGGAAAAGGAGCTCCAGGCTGCAGGGACTGCTCTGCCTCAACCCAGCCCCAAAGTGAGAACACCTCATGGATCAGCATGACAGGGATTCCTGCTGCTCCATCCTGCAGCTGATGGATCCCTGCCACATCCCTGACAAACCCCTAAAGCAAGAGCTCACTTTGCCAGGCTGTTGCCAGCAGAGAAATCACTTGTCTAGCTCGAATTCCTCTGCAATCAGATTAGGTACTTTGCCCAAGTGTGAAGGAGACTTGATGCTATCTGTGCCTGACCAATCAGCAGTAAAGGAGTTATGATGGTTTTCAAACTCTTTTCAGATCTCCCAGTAAGCCCAGAATACTCATTTGTCCTGATCTTTCATATTTGGGAACTTAAACATCTTGGAACACTGCAACTGTTCTGAAAACCATGAGCTTATGGCCTTTACTTGCCAGTAAATCTCTTGTCAGTGATACTCTTCTGTACCAAACACATTCCAGGACGCCTGTACAATCTAAAACGTTTTTTGCTTATAAGCAGACACACTGCTGTTTTATCAGTGTTGGGCCTGAGAAAATGTGTTGGCATCTGATGGGCACAATGACAGCAATAAGGCACGTGGCCAAGAGACCTGACCAAAATAACACTGGCAGGGACTAGACACAACCAGAACTAATGCTGGGTCAGAATCCACTGCTTTAAAGCCTCTCATGTTTTTTCCCTAGCAGCTGCAGCAGTCTGTAAAATCTGAAATATCAGCTCAGAAAAAACAGCCATCATTAGACAACAGCTCTTTCCATATGTCACACGTGATGACATACTACATGATCAAATTATCTGTTCCATGAAAGATCTTTGGAATGTAAAACTGGCAAAAGTTTTAATTCTAAATTGCAATAAGAATGGTCACGCTTTTAACTGTATTTTAAGAAGCAGAACCCAGCTAAGTTACATGCACCTTAGGCAGAAAAGTGGAGTGCAACAAACTAAAATTTCTCGCTCAATAAAAGTAGTGGATGCATCATCAGACAGCCAATAAATTTTCCCCAGCACATCCAAGAAAAGGTCTAGGAGTGTAAGAAGGGCCAGTGAGGCCCTTCTGGGCCACAACTATCTAGTGGATTATAACACAGATGGTGATTCGATGCTCTTGAACAACAGCCAATGCAAATTTTGAAAATATGTGAAACATGCCCCCATCCACCCTTTCAGAACACAAACTGGCAGCTGCTTTCTCTACTGACTACACAGAAACCCTATCTGGCAATCTAGACAATAATTGCAGCAGCACAGTAACAAATAACTGCTCTGTGTCTGGCTAGTACATTAAATTAATCCAACCTGCTATAGCTTCAGTGGGAAGAATATTCTGCTAATGTGGCTTGGACCGCTCAGAAAAACATTGGGCAGGCCACGAAAAAGCAGTTTCCTTGTTCCTGAGGCACAGACAATGTAATTGCCCTGGTGAAAAATGGCAGATAGTGACAAGGAGTCCAAAAGGCATTTTGGACTGAGCAGAAACATTGCTGCTTTATCTGTGTTAAGCCTGAGAAAATTTGTTGGCATCCGGGACTGGATAAGTGACAGGCATAATGACAGCAGAGAGAATGCTGCACTTGTGCTGGCATTCAGAGCTCCCGAGAGGCTCAGGGCGATGCAGCCGCGCTGTCCTGCAAGGGCAAGGAAGTGAAATGCAAATGCCACATCAAAAGTGCAATACAGCTCTGGTCTCACTGCTAGCCCAACAACAGGCTGTCGCCAAGCAGATGGGAGAGAGAAAAATCACAGGGAACTCTGCCCAGAGGAAAAGGGATTGGGGGGCAGAGGGGAGGAGGACTCATTAACATTTAAAGAGAATCAGGTTTCTTAGACCATCTCTAGGAAAACTACTGATCAACACCTATCGAGGTTAAAAATCAAGTAAACCACGTTGGTGCTGCAGCCATGCTTTCCTGATTTCAGGAATAAAATGCATATACTTTCAGGGTTTAAACAATTATTGATTGCCTGAAGTTTTCTGCCACACTGAAATGAGGATCTTTCCCTGGAAACAGATGACTCCAGCCCATCTATATTTCAGGCCTGGCAGTCATGGCCTCACATCCTCTCCTGGCCGCAGCTGCGCCGGCTGAGTCCTTACAGCTTCCACCTGCTCTGTGGCCACATCCCCGGCGGTGTCACTGCCCCTCCGGGCTGGTGGCTGAGCCTCTCACCAGCCTCAATGCACCCAGTGGACAAAGACTGCTCTGGGAAGGCTTTCACATGGGCTGCTTTGGCCCAGAGGATGCTCGGTTCAGGAAATACAGCCCAAAATGGATGTGTGCCTTCCATGACACTGCTGAATGCTCTCAGATATTTCCTCAGCACAAGAACCCTGCCAAGACAACCACTTAGAGTAGCAGAGCCTGTTAATATCCACTGACTAAATGGCCATTTTTCTCCAGGCTGACCAAATCTGTCTAGTTATCAACATACCTGTTATTGGCCACAGGCAGGGCGATCTCAAACTTGGCCAAGAACTGGAAGTACTGCTCTTCGGTCTGCTCAGTGAAACCCGTCCCAACCAGCAGCATCCTGAGGTCCTCTGCTCTGATGACTCCATTCTTAGCTACAGACTTGGAGCTCTTGATGTTGAAAATCCTCTGCAGACACTCTGAGAGCCAGACAGGGTCAAGGAAGTAGAGGTTCCTCAGGCCATGGCTTGTGTCTGGGAAGTGCAGTAGTGTCCCTGTTTCTATGAGAAAATTAATGGCTGCAAAAAAGTAAAGAATTGGGGATTAGCAACCACAGCATTAGGAAACCACAGTGCAGAAGAGTAAGACTGTGAGGCAGTTTGTGCAGTTTTATGCATTCCAGATACAGCCAGCATGCAGCCAAGCCAAGAGAGTAACATCTATCTGAGGAGTGCTGCTATCTGACACTGCACTTGTAAAACCCACATCTCACTTCTTCACAGCCAGTATTTCTGCCCCATGACACCTCCCCTTCATCCTCCTCCTGCCATCCTCCCAGGGAAGGACTCTCCCTGCCTCCTGCAGAGCAAGGCCTCCATAAAGATCACAAGATTGGGGCCCTAACAGAGAAGCCAGACTTGAAACTATGGCAACCCTCATTCTACACAGACTAGAAATGAGACACAGCTTGTTTAAAAAAAAAAAAAAAAAAAAAGAATGAAATCAGTAACCTCAGACCACCTCAGAAACTTCCCAGTCCTGTCCCCAAAATCCCACTACTGATTTTATATCTGACTAATTTTCAAAGTGACCTCTACACCGGTGTAATTTGTGTTTACTATTTGTGGAATATTTCAATTGGACATATATATTAATTTCCAAGAAATTATTGGTCTGCTCTGACCTACCAGTTTGCAAGTCTTCATAGTCTTTGATGTCATTTCCAGGTGTTTGCTCAATCATCAGCTCTATTTGTCTGTCTGTTAAATACTGCACATCATCATTTTGACTTCTTCTATGCTGTTCTGCAAGGACAGCTTCTTGAAGGCTGAGGTAACTCCTTGGTATCTGCAAGCCACGTGAAAAAACCAGCAAAATCAGTATCAGCCAGCAAGGGATGAACTGGCTGCCATTTTCCTTTCACAGTCATCTTTCAGTGCTGTCTTTCCCCAGAGACAGATCGCCATCCTAAATATTCACATGGTTCCTGTATCAATACTCCATCAATAACTCCTAAAGTTCGCCTCCCAAGCCCCCCAAAAGCCCTGCTTTGGTAAGGATCACCAAGACAGCCCAGTTCTCACCAATCTCCCTGCAAGTTTCTGGGAGCAAATTGAGCTGCCAACGTCCTTCATGTTGCAAGTGACATGAAAAATCAGCTGCCGCAGTCCCTCGAGGCCTTCCAGAGTCTTACACGAGAGCTCACTGCAAAAGCCATGCAAGGGGGAAGGTTATCAAACCTTATCAGCACACTGGCTTCCTTTCCAGGCTCACTTTCTCTTATCACTGACTTTAAATTTCCTGTGTCAGCTGAATGGGAGGAAGGCTGTCAGTATTTTTAGAATATTTTGGATAAAACACAGAGCCGCCTGGAGAAGATGTATTAGGTCACATCTGTATTAGTGCAACTTCTGCTCTGCCTGCTTCACTCACTGCACTGCTGTCCTCTGTGCACTGTGATGTCTGGGGACATCCCTGGCAGCCTGACCAAAGTCAACCCCCTCTGTCTCTCCAGAGCCACACACATCCTGGAAAGGGCTGCGGGGAGGAGGAAAGCTCTGTGTCCCAGCAGCCTCTAGAGACAAGTCCAGTCCTCCCTGCCCCAGATCAAAGAGGCAGGATGATGACTACCAGACACCTTTTCCCTCCCTCATTCCGGTCCTTGATCAGCTGGATCCTGCAATCTGGGAATTGATGCTTAGATCCTAAAAGCTGGCCTTCATTATCTCTTTAACAGCTAAAAACCTGCTCTCTTCAACTCCTACTAGTTTTAATCTTTTTGTGGGCTGGATAAGAACAGTTCTATTCCACTTTCACCAACAAAAGGTCTTTCTAACTGATCCTACACATGTTTCCATGACAGACAGAAAATCCTTCTCTAATGAAATGTGCTTTATCTTAAACCTCAGCTCTCCGTGGCACTGGGAACTGTGCAACTCACTGGGATGCTGGATGACCCTGACCACCAACAGAAGCACCCACACAAGGATTTCATATTCCTCACAGTCCTCCAGCCCCAGAGCTAAATTCCATGCATATTCCAGGTGGATGATGGGGTGTGGAGAGGCATAGGAGGAAGGAGGTATGAAATCAGGCTGAGTAGAAATGCAAGGGGAAAGGAAGGTGAAGTGTTCAGGATGCCTGTCAGGGTGAAAGTCAGTCCCCTTGAGAAAGAATGATCGAGATTGTGTTGTAATGCTCTGAGGTGGTGGGAAAAGAGGCTTGGGGTGACACAAACACAGTTTTCTCCTTCTCATGATGAGTCTTTCAGCCTCACAGTGGGTGCCTGGTGCTCCTTCTAATGGGGAAGATCTGGCTGGCATGCCTGACAGGGGCTGGGATGCCTGACACAGCCTGCAGAGCAGTGTGTGGGAGGTCGGCTGATGCCTTTGCCAGGCAGCAGATGGGAAGTGCTGGGGACATCACAGTGCCCTTCCTCACTTGCCAGCTGCCACCTGCTCTTGCCCCAGGCAGAGGCATTTTCACATTGTTTGGTGCCAGCCTGCTGCATCCATATTCACCCCCTGGCTCGAAGACACGCTTCGCTCCCAGCCGGAGGAGCCTCCTCTTCCCAAGGGTATTTTCTTGGAGCGCTGTCAGACTGTGTGGCCTGAGTGACACCCACCTCCCAGGCAGCCCCAGCCCCCTGTTGTGACACCTGGAGATGGATGGGACAGGTTTGGACTGCCAGGGGCAGGGGATTGACCCCTTCTTGTCTGGTCGATGGTGCCATGTGAGCTGTGCTCCCACCCACAGCCTCCCCTCAGCAAAGCCCCTGGCACCCACCCGGTGACAGTCACGCTCTCACAGCATTAATTAGTCAATCTGCACCTTCTCCCCTTGTGACTAAAGTGTCACCATTAAACAGTGAGAACCCTGAGTGAAGGGGGAGCAGTAAACAGGCTGGTCAAGGTCATGACTTTGGAGCTTCCAGCTCTCAGATTCATCATCAGCCCCCTGAGCAGCACTGACCTTCTCTCTCATTATAATACATTATCTCAGTCAAAAATAGATGAAATGCAATGCTGACGAGTCTCTAAATTGGTTCTGTTGCCAAGGAGATCAAGTATCTCAAAATTGTTAAAAGTGTCATAAAATAAAGAGCAAGTGACTGAACTTCACAAAGGCACAAGCACTTACTGCAGGTGCTTGAAGGTGATATCCGGGAAGCCAGTGGCTCTGGATCCAGAGGGAGACCGACACAGAGCCAGAACATATGCCCTCAGGGTTGCTATCCTCTCCACACGGAATTTTGTTTCAATCAAATCAAGGTGTGTTCCTACCACCAACACCACTGAGTTCGGAGCCTTGGCCTGCAAGAGAACACACTGACAGTGATCTCATCCAGATTACATCAGTGAGGACAGGTGAAAAGTGTATTATTTCAGAGGAGGGAGTCACACATATTAATAAAATGGAATATATATGTTTATAAAATAAAGGCAACCTGTCAGCTTGACAACAGCTACAAGTGATCTGGGTGTTCCAGCTCCGCAGAGCATGGCTGAATCATCTGCTGCTACTGCAGAGCAGGAAACTGTCACTTTGGGTTTTTACATCAGGCTTTAACATTAGCTCTGAGTTGGTGAAATGGAGGGAACCATGTCTGCCCAGACAAAGATATCTTAACTTGCAGCCAGAAGGTCTGACATCCTGAAAAAGGCTAGTTACAGCCTGGAAAGGATACCTGGGGAAGTCACACAAACTTTTTCACTGGAGATACATGGAGAGATGAAATGAACTTCTAGAACAGTCTCAAATCTACTTAACCCTGAATCAGAACAAAGGAATGGATTAGGTGATCTCGTGGTTTCTTCCAACCCTTCCATGACTGTATTACGACCCTGGAATGTATCCAGACCTCAGGGAAAATGCTGCCAAATACAATGGGATTGCACAGGCTTACACAGGGATCATTTGCCCATCCAAATGACTCTGACCACACAAGAATATTCAGAGGCAGAAAGATTTCCCTCTTTGCAGGCAAACCACTTCCTCCTATGATGCCCACTGAAATCTCCCAACCTGGGTGACACCAAACAAGCCCAGGAGTGGTGGCTGCACCAGGCCACGCCCAAGGGTCCCATGGCCCAGCATGCCTGGAGGCTCATGGAGAGCACAGGCAACAGGACAGGATGGAGAGGTGTTCCCTGGTGTGTTCTCCAAGCAGCCTGCAGCTCACTGACCCCCTCAGCACAAGGGAGTATCTTGGAACTAACAGCATGTGATGGAGTTTTCATTCACCACTTGTCTTTTCCAATTTCTGGTACCCCCAGCACTGTATTTCCAGTAAATTCCACCAGTTAGCCATCCAGTGTGTTTATGATACTTCCCATTGTTTGCTTCAAAGCTACAATTTCACTTGTTCTCTCCCAATTCTATTGTAAAGGATCATGAACAAAGACTCTCTTGTGATTTTTTCTCCTCCATCACATCTACATACAGCCCTCTTCATTTTTTCTTTCTTTTAACCATCATGACCGTATTTCTCTGCATTTTGCCTGATGTTACTATGTGCTTGCTGGGATGTATTAAGGACATATCACACATTTTTGAAATATAATAATTTTTCTTTCAGCTTTTTTACCTAGTTTTGGCTTTTGATTGCTGCTGACCATGCATTTTGATAATTACAAGATATTTTGATTTTTGAGAGGCACCATTTTTGTGCATTTAATGTTAAAACAACTATCAAATAATAAAGAGTTACAAACAATTATGAACATGGTGTTACAAAAATTAATCCACAGCAATGAATTCAATGTAGCTCTGAGTCTGAAAGCTGTTTTGGAAATACTCTCTAGCTTACCTGAATCTAAAGTGTTAAAAATATAACCTCAAGACTAATGTGTGTCTAACCCACACAAGAAAGAAAATGCTTCAAACCCCCCTTGGAGCACAGTGTGGTCAAACACTAATTCCAAAATAAGTATGTTCAGCCTTACTTAGCAAGGGTTTATAAATCAGCTTTTGTTTCGTTCTCTGCTGTGTGTGAGGGAGAACAAAGCAAATGATAAATTTAAACCATTAAATATAGCAATACGCCTACAGCGTAATGGAAAATGAATTCCAAATGCTGTGCAAAATTCATAGCTTGGGGAGCTTTTAAAAGCAGAGCAAAAAGAATCTGCAATATCACATATCTGCGTGCTGAGCTGCTACTTGATAAATAGATATCCCAGAGCCCACCAGTGACTTCTTACCTCAATGTTCAGCAACCAGAACTGTAAGTTTGCCACAGCTTCTTCCCCCAGTGCCAAGTTCCAGACCACTATGTACAATGCTTTGTCTGTGAAGAAACACTGATTGACTGTAGACATGCTCGCTGGGCCTCCGATATCCCAGACATTGAACTCCACTGAATCAACCTACTTAGACAAAGAGAAGTGTTCAAATCAAACCGTGGCAGTAAATCACTGGGAGATAATAGCTGAAGTATAAACCTACGCCTGCATAATGTATGACACAAGAAGGGGTTCAATGTCCTAATTGTGCCTCCAGGAAAGATAAATCAACAAGCAATTGTTAAGCATGGCTACCACTTCCACACAGGAAATCAAGACTAATTACTCGCTGCTAAAACGATAGAGGTGCCCTTGATGCTGGTAAAACTCCAGTTAATGCTGTGGATTCTCCAGTACAAACAAGGGTCTCATTCTGAGCCCTGCATTTCACTGCATCTGTAATAGAAACTGTTTCATCCTTGCCTGTGCCATGCTCGACAAGACCACTGAAGCTGCTTATCTGCCACTGCTGTGGGGAACAGGAAACCCCTGCTGAAATCACTTCCACTGAGCTCAGACTGAGCTGAGCCAAGCAGAAGAGAGATGCTCAGGAGATGGGAAGCTTCTCAGGCCTCCCATAAACACCTCCTACACGTTGCTCCCAGGCTTCTGACGTCTGTGCCACGCCAGAGATGGGCCAGAATCACAGTTGCTGTGAATCAGACTCACTGATTTCTGGGGGAATGCTTAAATGGAGGCCTCTCCAGCTCTGGCTCTCTTCCCAGTATCCCTGCATCCATCCCTCTGTGCAGCACTAAGAGGGAGCCTGGCTCTCTGCTTCAATGGCATCCAGGCTCCCAGTTGTAGCAGGAAGTACCTGCATACCTGGGAATCTCTGTCCCTAAATCACTTGAGAGTCAAAAACCCTCTGAAAACTGAGATTGAACACAAAACCAAACCTTCCTCCAGCCACCATCCTCAGAGCATCACACAATACCCCGTGGGCTCTGTTTAGGGGGCTGAGGTCAGGTACTGACTGATACTAAGTTGAAGTTACCCTATGAGAGTTCAGCCAGGAGCTCAGTATCTCAGCAGGGCTCTGATTCTGTGCAATCCGTGTGAAGTCTCCCAAAAACAGCTGGAAGAACTTCCATATTGTTGAAACCAAGCCCTAACCAGCACAAGGACTGCTTTGTTCATCCAAAAGACCTTCAGCTGTGAGTGTGTTTGTGGACAGACAGACTCAGAGATAGGGATAAAAGCCCGTTCAATGTCTTGATCCCACTCCAGGTCTCTGGTGCTGTCTACACTTTTATTTAATTCAATTGCTCTTCAACACAAAATGCACAAATCCCTTCTCCCACCAAAGTCTGCCCTTCAAGGAGTCAGCCTGTGTTGCTCTTTTCTTTCTGTCTCTGGTCTGGCACTCTTTGCTGTGGAACAGCTGAACTCAGCAGGCTCCTTCCCGCTTTCCAAAACAGGCTG
This sequence comes from Certhia americana, assembly GCA_018697195.1. Taxonomy (NCBI): domain Eukaryota; kingdom Metazoa; phylum Chordata; class Aves; order Passeriformes; family Certhiidae; genus Certhia; species Certhia americana. The sequence continues at coordinate 1,835,070 of CM031866.1, forward strand.
GTGGTCATGGCTCTCATCTGGGAAGGGGGAGTGATCCGTTTGCACCCCCTCAGTTCTGACAAGACCTCAGGACCAATTCTGCATCCTCTAATCCCTGGGCTACTCTGCAGGCAGAGGACAGGGCCTCCTAAAAATGCTTGGATTAAATCAGCACTCTCCAAGTGAGTTGAGTATGACACTCCATGAATGAGCCATCTGAGATCTGGGTGTTTAAGATATGCCTTAGACATCCCCGGATCACACCTTCCACCCACATTCCCCACCTAAAGCAGCTCTGATATTAAGGAAGTCCAGCTTCAGGTACTGATGTCCCAGATGAAAGGACAATCTGCTGCAGAGAAGCTGATTTAAAGCACTCTCTCAAAATCAGTGTCCACTTGAGGTGGGAGAGCCTGAATTTCAGCCTAGCTGAACACACAGTTCTCTTTAGAACACAGTTAGGAAAACAGAACTTCCCTTCAGTACCAACTGGAAAGGAAACAGAATTTCAATGGGTCTAAAACCATGCCACTTGTGAAGTAATGGAAGCAGCTCTCTGCAAAAGGACAATTTCAGCCCAGATGGACCCTGCAGAGCTCCCACATCCCACCAGGCCTGCAAATCTCTGCCCGCTCTTCACCTTTGCCTTGTGCCCCACGGGCTTGGGGAGCTCCCACTTGGTTGTCCGGATGGTGGCATCGCTGTGCATCACCTGGGGCACCTTCCCTGTCTGCAGGATCTCCACCAGCGTGGACTTGCCCTGCCGGGGAGGCCCAATGACAATCATCTTCATCAGCTTGCACTTCTCTGCCCGCCGCAGCTGCGCCCGCAGGAACGCCAGCACCGTCTTGGGGCCTGTGTGGGAGAGAAGGGGCTGGGACTGCAGCCACCAGCACTGCCAGGGACACTGCAGGGACAGCACACACACCCCACTGCTGCCAGGGACACTGCAGGGACAGCACACACACCCCACTACTGCCAGGGACAGCACACACACACACACAACCCCACTACTGCTGCAGACACTTCAGCTGAACTCCTGCTTGCCCTGCAGTCTCGCTCTGGGCTGAGAACAAACAAAGAAACCTCCAGCGGGCAAACCTGAGACAGAGACCCCAGGGAAAGGTCACTGCTCAGAGGCTCCACAATGGAGCACTGTAAGGAGAAACAAATGCTGGGGGCTCCCGTGCTTCAGAAGCTGAAAGGAAACATAAAATACTAATTTTGTATTGGAAAACACTCTGGTTTTCCCTCTACTTTTATGTTTCCAGTTAAAGTTAGATTGAGGCTTCAATAGTATACTGCTGGAGCAGGAGTAATTCCTAATAACTTTGTTCCCACAGGATTTTCTGATTAAAATGCACACACACACAAAAAAAAAAGAAGACAGCATTGTAATAGATCCAAAAACCTAGCAGCTCACAATAAAGTCACTTCAATGGGACTGTGACTGCTGATCCTAAACACTTCAGTCTTTTGAGAGACCATCTAAATATCCTAAAATATCCACATTCAGGAAGCAAGCCACAGAATTTATGCATACTGCAAATGAAATACTGCATTTATAAGTCATCATTTTAAATTGTGATCTGTCTTAAATTGATCATTACAGCCAGAGCTTAGCACTGATTATCAAATTTGTAAATACAAGGATGAGGTTTCCCTGTGCAATTCCAGTTAACCCCAATGAGGGCTCAGGCAATCACTCTCTACTCATGCTCTTGACCATTAAGAGGAAGATATTTTATTGCATGTTCAGTCAATTTAATAAAGAATACACAGCATCAGCCTTACCCTCTTTTCTGATCTCTGCAGGAACGTTACTGATATTTAGTTCCTCGATATCCAGCTGCCAGAGATTAGCCAGCTGTCCAAGTTCTGGAGGAAGCTCTCGGATACCAGGGTTACTGTACAAAAACAAATAAATCTACCAACAACCAGGCTTTGTGTGTAAGTAGCTGCTCTCACGGACTCTCAGATTACGCTATTCTATCCTTGCAGAAACCTTCCATTAACATTTTAATAAGACTACTCAGCACTTTAATAGCAATTTCCATCCTAAAAGTGATCTATAACCTCAATTTATCCTCTGGGGCAGACAAATGTAATCATCTTTGCTGGATAGTTGAGGAAATAAAGGCAAAAATGATGAGTTATTGAATGCAACACTATAGAAACTGACAGCAAAAAGCCAGAATGAACTAGAGGCACATTAGATTCCCAGGACTGTGTTCAAAGCATTAGATCATCTTCCCTAATTCAAAAACACCAGCCTCCTCCTTATCTAAAGCAAACCATGGGCACAGTTCTAACAAGGGGCTGACTATTTCCAGCTTTCTGACTTCAAAAGCACTGGACATCTGGGGTGGGGCTCCACAGAAGACTGGTCACTAAAACAACATGGAAATAACACTGCAAAGCTTTTCCAGGACAGGGACTTACTTTCCTAAATAAAGCTCTGTTAAACCTTTCAGGAGGCAAACGGACTGCGGGACAGAGTCCAGCTGATTGTCGTTCAGATAAAGAACCTCCAGAGAATCGCTCAGAAATGCTGGAAACTCCAAAAAAGGACCTGGAACGAGACAGGAAACAAACTGCACCTTTAAAAAAAGAAACAACAAAACAGGCATCAAGGCTCTGAACCAAGAGCTTCACCTGAACTTTGCGGGCAGGACGTGAGGTCATGTCCATTGGCAGGGGCCACCACCAAGCAAGAGCAGAAAAGCAAACTGCCTTCAGTAACAACCAAACATCTATGTTCACATCTCAATGTCCTAAAGTCACAGTGTTGGAAGGTGACAGTGTCCAGGACTTATGGAGTGCTGAAGGAAGAACTCCAAGCCTGCCAAAACAGCTCAGGGGATGAGTGGCACCTGATCTCCTGCTGTTGAATACATGGCAATAATATCTTGTGAACTGCCCCTCTTGCAACCTAATAGCTGGCACTGAGAGAGCATCCCATGGGCACAACTGGTTCTTAACATGGCACACCCTGGGCACAGCTGTTTCTCAATGTGTTTTTTCCTTATTACCTGAGAAAAGCCAGAAGCCAGTCAGAATTCATGTTCAGGGCCCCACGTTGCATCCCGCAGTAATTTATGGTGGATCAAAGTCAATAACAGCAGAGAAGAAAATCCAAACTGTACCTGACAGACTGACCTATGCAGTCTCTAAAACATGCTGGTGTTTGCTCCTCTGTTCTTGTTTTAGATAGAAGGACTCAGGGAACTTCCTCCATGCCTGAGGAGCACCTTGCATACTTTGGGAGCAACCCAAGCAGTAAAAGCATCAACTGCACAGCTGAGCTGCTGCTTCTGGAGAGGTTCAAACAAAGGGAAGCTCTGTAAGTTCCAAAGAGCATCATTTCACTCCAGAAATGGCTCCTGGGATAGTGGCACAAAAAGCTGCCACGGATTGTGTTGCTGTATTGAGGGTGTCGCATTTATCTACCAAAGAGCATCCTGAAATGAAGGAAAACCAGGCAGGTTTGGAGTCTGATTAGGAAAACACAACCAGCACCATCTGCTGCCTCCATGGTCAATCCAAGAAACTCCCTGAGATGCAAGACTCTCCCTTCCTGAGGGATGGGACAGCTCCACTTCCACCAAGATCTTCTTCCTTTACAGGGAAGACGTGAGGAACCGCAGTTAGACTTAAAAAGAGGAAAAAAAAGGAAGAGGTTTTCTCAGGAGAAAACTCCCCAGTTCTAATATTAACAGCACTTCCAGCCTGAGCTGTGATCAGAAAGGGAGCAAGATAGAGTCCCACTGTCTGCAGGGGTGTTTCATATACGTGACAGGACTGTCTGGTGTGGGCAGTGTCACAGTCCGCCTTTGAGTATTCAAATTTTAAAATCATCTTTGGGATTATTTTAGGAGAACAGCAGGCTTATTCATGGATGCAATTCACTTCCTTTCCGGCTCATCGCTGGACTTAGCATTGTTGCTCTACAGTTGGTACCTAGGCACAGACAGATTTAGCCTCTCTTGGACACGTAGGAACAAACTCCTAAAATAGCAGCAATACTCTGAATTCACCAAAGAGTCCCAGGTGGAAAGGAGTGTACTATATTGGTAGCAAGCTAGAGGTGTTTATGAATTGTAATTATTTATTCACGAGTTATTTATGATTTCTCTGGCTTCAGCTCAAATTTTCTTTTAAAGAACTGTAGAAAAATTAAAACAAATGCCATCTTGAATATGTATTTTTGGATGAATAAACGTTACCAACACCACACACACATGTGCAAGAAGTTATTCTGAGACTTATCAATCAAGTATAGTGAATATCCATAAATTATTCTCTTTAAATAATCTGGACTTAAGTAAACAGCTTTGTTGGTAAATCATATGAAAACCTGTCCACCCCCACCTCACCAGGAGACTTCTGTGAGCAGCTGATGTACTCCAGCTTCTGTTTTCTCTTGATGTTTAAATTCTTGGCCACATCCTCTCATCTCACCAAGCTATACTTGGCAGAGGAACAGAGAAAAGGATGAGCTGGCTTTTCTCTGTCTCTGTGGCTGCTCACCCGTGGCACCAGCCAGGTGGGCTACTCTGTGCCCCCCTGCTACCTGAGGCCACCTGAGGCAGCTCCAGGTTGCACCAGGGTATAATGTGCCAAGTCTGTTCAAATGTTACTGATGCAGAGTTCATCCTCTCCTGCTTTTTGCAGGGGGTTATGCTGGGTTTGCAGCATGTAAAGATTTCCATTAGGACAGCACTGTCCTTTTAGAGCTGGTTTTAGCTGCCTTTGCCTGCTGCTCCTGCCCTTCTCTCCCCTTTGGGAAATGCTGCTGCAGCACTTTGCAGCGAAGCTCTGAGGATATGTCAGACTCCACAGATTCACAAGGTTCAGACTCCTTTCTTGTGTATTCCAGACTACTGAACTCCTGTTCAGACTCCTTCTTGTGTATTCCAACAATGTCACGGCATTTCCATTTCCTGCTTGTGAAGCAGCACAGACCAACCTCTTCCCCCTCCTGTGGGGGCACACACACCTTACTCAGCAACCTCCACTTCCAAGGAGGGACAGGAAAACAAGGCAGGATCAGCCTTGCCTGCAGGTCCAGGTAGAGTCTCTGCCTCCCAGAGGAGCCAGCTGGAGATGAGGATCTTCAGCCCTAACCTACAGCTATGGTTGTAAATGGTTCATTTACCAATTCCACCTCAGGCACAGTTTTCATGGGAACTGAGGGAAGGATTTGCTGCAGGAGGGCCTCTTCCTCCCACGAGCAGTTGAGGGCTGCTCGGATGTGCGTCAGGACGACGCTGGCTCTATCCCACTCTGTGACTGGCAAGGAATGTTTAGAGCCAGGCATTCTGCAGGCAGCCAGAATGAGAAAACTCCCCAAGAGCTTTAAAATAAAACAACAAACAAAAGAAATGCAGATGAACCCCACAGAGAGCAGGAAGCAGTGCAATATCTTCAGATATCCCTTTGTTCTCTCTGGGATTTCACGAGCATTTCATCAGCTCTGCCCCAAACTGAGGGTGCAAATCACAGGCAGGGGAAAATGTGCCATTTATAAAGTCAGCAACAGAAACAATCCTAAGAGTCACAGGAATAATTTTGGGTTAATTTCCCTTCAACATGCTACTTAGTACTCTGGCTAAAAGGCATAACCTTCATGAAAGAGCAAAAGAAACAGGTTTCACACCATCTTTCTATATTGGTGGTACCAACCAGCTGCATTTCTTTCGAAACATTCTATCTGAACATATTTCCTCATAATGAAATGCAGTTGCACTTTAAATTGCAGAGGAATTTACTCTGCCTTCCCTCCAGCCAAACTGCAGATTCCTGCTGCTTCCCAACTCACCTGGCATTGCCAGCACTCACTGTGTGCCTTACCTGCCTCGGGGCCACCACGCACCCTGTTCTTGGTGGTGAAAAAGGGGATCCTCTTCGTTTTAAATCCCTCATCACTCCTGTGGGCCAAACAAAACAGGGACTCGTGGGGTAAAGATCTTGGAAAGGTGCTGAGCTACACAGGGAAGAGCCTGACCCCCCTCACACCTCTCACAGGATCCCACCTGCTCTGGAGAGATTGGATTGAAACCTGCTGTGCAATCGGACTCCACAAACACTGGTCCAGCCCAGTGGTTTTCTCCTGGCTAATCAACACAGCTCCTCAAGGCAGTGTTCCCAGCTCCCAGGGCAGGAGCACTTGACCCCCGGCTTTATGGGTGTCGGGGTCAAGTGATTGTCAAACAGAAAATTGGAGGAGTTTCACCAGAAGGGCTGGAAAACCGACCTGCTGCCACTGCCCACCCTCCCCAGGGAGTCTCGGACAAGATGACCCACCAGCATGACTCTGGAGAGGCACTGGGATATTCAAAAAGTGGTCATTTGTCTTTTGTAACTGACACAGAAACTCCTAAGGACTCCAAGAACTGTGTTGGACAGGCACCCAAATGAGAAAATATCATGACACAATTCAGTGCAATTTTGGAGATGATAAAGGACCTTTAACTCTCTATGTTAAACATCTCTACTGGAATTTCTAAACAGAAGATGATCACTCTCTTATTGGACAACATTATTAACATCAGTCTTAGAACCACAGAATCCTTTAGGTTGGAAATCTCCTCTATGAACTTACAGCTGGTTATACTTCCATTTAAAAAAACAAAGAATTTTCATTTTTTCCAAAACAATACTCCCACATTAACTAAAAACTGCAGTCCAACCAGATGGTTTATGGTTAAGATGTGCTCCCCACAAACTTGTATTTGTAGTGATGAATCACACACTGGGCTGAAGAAATTCCTACATGCCCAGAAATTAAACTGCCATTATCAATAATCTATCCAGTTAATAAATGATACAGTGCGCTAAATGCCCAAAGAATCAGTGAAGGACAATTCATCACTGTCACAGACACACAATGTACTTGGGGACATGGTATATGGGTATCAATGCCTTCTACGCAGGTGATTAATTCTCTCCTGACACCCTTTGTGTTACATGAGGGAATGGGTTTGCTGTTATTTCTTCAGCTTTTGTTTTCTTAGCCAAAACCTGAAAGAAACACTTACTTCCCGAGCTGGTTTTTTGAAAGATCCAGCGACTTCAGTTGTTTGCAATTCCACTTATCCTGTGAAGGCAACGTAACTAACTGATTTCCCAGCAGCTTCAGGGACACCAAAGCCTAGGAGAGAAATAGCCTAGAGTTAGAGAGCATCAAACACACAGAAAGAGCTTTTTAAGCGTGGCTGTTAAATAACAGAAACACGAAGAAAGTACATCTTATTCATCAGAACATCCTGTCCGTGCTGCCCAGCATGCAAACATTTCCTCCCTGTCCCCAGCAAGTTCTGCACGGAGCAGCACCACTCACTCCAGGGAGATTATTTGCTCCACTTGCTGACAGATGCACTTGGAAACAGCCCATGCAAGAGGACATCTTACTTTTCAGTGAGGAAACCTTTCCAAATGGAAAAGAACAGTCTGATTTACCAACACAGGATGCCACGTATGGATTACATATATATGTAATAAATGTGTGTGTCTGTACAAGCTGGTGTCAGAGTGGGCTTACACCTGCAGTGCATGCACAAAATCAAGGTGCAAAACCTGAACCACTTCACACAAGGAAGAGTTTTGATTGCTTTTTTTTTATGGCATCTCTATTAAAATGGACAGGATTTATATTCACTTTCCAATATTTATACAAGTTACACATCTTTTATTTTTTTTCCCTCCCAGCAGAGACAGGAATTTTAAAAGCAAGTGAAGCTGATTGATACCATACAGTTAACACCACACAGACAGGACTCAGCTGGAAACACCAAATTAAACATAAGATCTCCTTTGGATTTAACTAAAATATAAAAGAAAAAAAAAATGCAGTTCCCATTCAGATTTGTAAAGTTTATGCTCTTCCATCTGCCCTTAATAATGTTGAGGCTCAAGCGATCATTTTCATTTGGCTGAAAATACAATTTTCCACTGAAAAACAGTGTTGTCTGTAGAGTTTCCAACCAGGTTTATCCAGCAAGTCACCCCACCATGAAAAACTGAGATAAAGCAGAATGTCAGCTGAATTATCTCCTGCCAGAAGTACAGCAATATTAATGAATTATACCCCATGGAAATCATGTTTTACCAGCAGAGACTTCAGCGTCAAGTGTGTTAAATGTTTTATGTGCTTCACGTTAATATAAAAAGGTTTATGCCCCTTTTCATCGAGCAGGATTAACAGTGTCTCACGAAGCCAGTTTGTTGGCCTTCCTCCCCTTTTTTTAGATTGGAAAAATATGAGGTGTCCATGTGACATGAGCAGTGGACAGCCGGCAGTGGCAGGAATGGGAATTATCGTGCAAAACGCTCCCTCTAGTGATGGAGAGGGGCAGAATTGGGCTTTGCTGGGATTTGGGGAGGGCGAAGGGAATACAAAACTGCAGACAGAGTGAGCCACTGAAGGAAAGGGAAAAACTGAAAAACTGAAAAACTGAAAAAAACTGAAAAACTGAAAACTGAAAAACTGAAAACTGAATCCTGACAGCCAATGCCTTTAGCATCGTTTGTGTTCCCCTGGAAAGAGGGCCCAGCCTGCCCTTGGCTCCTGGTGTGGGGCTCTCTCCAATTGTCAGCATGGGGCTGTGCAAGGACAATGCCTCAGACTTCTCCCCAAAACACCCCTGGGAAGGGGGTGGGAGGAGAGGGAGGCTGCACGTCCCAGAATTAGCACAAACTGTGTTCTGTGGGGTCTAACTGGGGTGTTCTTTTCCAGCCACTGTGTCTGTGTCCCCCCCTGAACACTGACCAAGGCCACTCTCCAGGGAGCTGAGAGTCTGGGGAACTTCTCTGCAGTGGTTCTGTGCATGGGGACAAAACTAGTGGCTGTCAGCTGGCTGTGGTTCTTCATGACAAACTCTTTTAGACTGCCTCTTCTCTTTAACTTCTCCATTTTCACTGCCTTTCAGTCTGAGAATGGGGGCCTCCAGAAGGGACACAACAGCAGTGGCAGACAAACTTCCTTCAAAGCTGCTGCCCCAGCATGCAAAAGGGTGAGATGACACCTGAGTGAAGGGACTACAGCTTCCAGACTAAGGTGCCTCGGTCAGGTCATAATGTGGAAAAGCTGACCAGAGTCTTACCTGGATTATTCCACCCAGAGGGGGGCCAGGTGTCCTCAGGAGAAGCAAACCAGGGAGAAGCAAACTAGTCTAGAGAACTAAGACATGGCTTGGTTGGTTCCTTTAGAAGGCAACAGCCAGAAAGCTGAGGAGGTTTCTGTTTCTCCTAACACCACATTTCTGGAGTACACATGGTATTAAGCACTGATCTGGTCCCAGTCTTGAGATTCTTCTGCAAACTATGCAAAGGCCAGTGATAAACTACACTGCAGCTACAGTGACAAATGACTGTCCCATGACATGTGCTTTCAAGTCACAGGCCTCCTCTGCTGTCTGTTTCTCCCAGGGAGAATTCAGTTCACTGCTGCTCCTACATAAAAATAATGTATTATCTGTAGGAACACTTTACTTCCCATTTCTCCCCCTTCCCACACCTGCTTCTGGAGAGAGCTGAGCATGAGCACAGCCCTGTCCACCCACACAAACTACAATCAAGGACTAGCCCAAGTCAGGGCTCCTCCAGGGATGGGGTTTCACCTTCTATTTGCTCAACACACTCTGTCCCTCAGGACACTGAAAATACTTAATATTTATTTTTTATGAATATAATGCTGAAGAGATTACAACTGACACTATTTAGGGTAGCCAAGGCTCACTAACTTTGAAAACATCAGCAAAGATTGCACTGAGGTCTACCCTGTACTGGTGCCTTTGCACCTTTCAGCACCCTTTGAGCAGCATCACCCAAGAATTGTGCCCTGGAAGCACCATCTGCTGTTTAATATCTGCCATGGTGGCTCCCACCCCCTGGAATGGGTCTCAATGCATTCAGAAAAACCAAGTTTTGGAGACAACAGTCCATAGGGTTTGTTCTGTTTCAGGAGAATTGCAAACTGGAGACAAACAGTCATCAGAGAGTAAAGCCAAATGTGCAGGGATCACTGGAAAGAACTGAGGGAATTCAACTCTCCTGCTCCAGCAGGAGTAAAAGGCACCTTTGCAGCAGATCCTGAGATCAGGACTGGACATGGATATGAACCATCACTTCTGCATCCTTCCCACAAAGGCCAGCAAGGAAAAGCATGGAACTTGTGCATAGATTCACCTCTGGTTCTCTCTCCACAACCCTGAGTTTCACAATCTTTCAGGGAAGCTTGGAGGAAACCCCAATTTCTGCTTGGTTTCACGTCAACACAACGTGAAAGCAGAAATTCTGAAGAAATTTGACATAAACTCATGAATCTGTGGTGTCCACAGAAAAGAATTATTTAATTTACAACCTTTAAGATTACAGAGGTCCCAAGCAGCACTGTTTAGGACATTTAAACATGCTATTTTCAGCACAGAAAGACTAACTCCTAATTACACAACACTTTTTTCAAGAAAAAGCACAACTATTTGTGAGTGTACTTGAGTACATCAATATTTAAATTGCTGGAGCTTGGAGCTACAATACAGAGCTTGTCTTCCAAACTGTGCTCCCAAATTCTGCAAACCACAGACATCCACCAGAGACTTCTCAGAAGACCTGTGTCAGAAACTAGATATATCTGACTGGATGAGGGCCTGAATGTGGTGATTCAGGGGGTGACAGCCTGCTTAGGGGCTCTGTGCAATTGCACCAGTTCAAACCAGCACGTGGGCTTCTACCTTAGCCAGGCAGCCAGTATGAGGTCTGGGTCAGTATTAGGAAAAATAATGTGAGAACTATGAAGAAATGGCACTTACTTCAAGCTGGAAGAGTCCTGCTGGAACTTCTTTCAGTGAATTCTCAGAAAAATCCACTTCTCTCAGGTGATTTTTCCAGAACACAGTCAATGCATCAGGTAGGAATTCCAGTGAATTTCTAGATGCTTTGCAACATTTCTGGAAAACATAAAAAGCCCCACACTTACAGAGTAATAATCATCTCTTTAAACAATGTGGTAGATCAGCTGTCACATGTCAAAAGATTTAATGAATTAATTCTAGGTGGTCTCTTTAGATATCTTGATCTAGATAAATTATTGGTCATGCAGCCCATAGGGTTGCTAAGGAAATGCACTCAACTGCTGGTCGAATTTCTTGGTGGGTAAAAAGCATTCCAAAACTTATTTTGAAAATGACCCACCCACGTTTGCTTTTCAACCATAAACAAACACTTCCCCAAAGGATACAGTTCCCCTGCTGTCCCTGTAAAAATGGGGAATAATGACACAGTGATGGGTGTGGATGCAGATGCCTTAGTTTGTCATGGGTTTGGGCAAAGTTACCTCTGGTGAAAGTTGGGTGTTTTGTAAAATGATCCTAACAATACTTCTCCTCAGAGGAACTACAGAGAAAATTAATACATCCATGTAAGACACATTTCTAAAACTTTTCCACCAATGCCACCAACATAGTGAGAACAGGGTGAAACCTTAGAAAGACTGGATCTGAAACCCATAAACCAAATTTGGCAGGGGCACTCCTACAGAACAGCTTTTTAAGCATTTGACAGCTTTTTAAGCATCACAGTCAATTTATTTTGCATTGTTTCAACAGCTTTTTCAGCCTCTGACTTTGTCAGAGCAGTTCAACTTACCAGGGGGCAGGCCCAGGGATCTGGAAACACTTTCAGCTGATTTCTGGAAACATTCAGTATGTTTAGGGACTTGAAGCAGTATAGAAAAACCGTTGGAAGTTCCACCAACCTGTTGTCAGAGACGTCAAACTCCTGCAGCTTCCTTAAACCAATCCAATTAGTAGCTGGAAAACATGAAACATTGCAGCCTTGGTATAAGCATGAGAGCTTTTAAGCTATTTAAGCCATTATTTAAACATTTTTTGGGTTCTTCCCTACAGCCCAGCCTTGAAATGCAAGCCAAACATTGGACTGTACGTACTGTTTTCCTTGTCAAATAACTTCTCCATAAAGTTTTTGGAAGCGATGAGTTTCTTAAGGTTTTTAAGGTGTAGGAATCCAGTCGGGAGAGTCGAGAGCCTATTGCTGGACACATCAACCTCAAGTAACCTGTGAGTACAGAACAATCTCAGTTAGGCATCAGTAAAACACTTGCAAAGCCTCCTGTTGCCATAGACATCTGTTTTACCAGGACAGCTTTCTGAACGAAAGCAGCTGAAATGCATCTCATAAGGCAAAGCATAAAACCCTAATTAGAAAATTAACCCTTCCAGGGAGGTGGTCTGGAAAGACAGCAGATCAAATCATTAGTAAAGATCATCAGCCAGAAAATGTCACTCTAAGCCAGCTTAGAGGAATGGGGCTCACCAGAGCTGGAGGAAAGCAGAGGCAACATGAGACAACACAGGAATAAAAGTCCCCGCAACTGTTCTGACAACAAACTTGGAAACACTGAGAGTGCAGAGGGGCAAATCCTAAGTTAAACCTTGCAGCAGACAGAAAACAGATGAAGGAGCTCCTGCAATGTGCTCTCCCTTCACACAGTCTCTCTCCAGCCCAGTCTGAGCTCTCTCTGCAGGCTCTGCTTGTGTGGAGCACACACCTTGTACAAATGATCTCATCAGAGGACTGCACAGTGGGCAGCTCTGTCAGCTGATTGTCAGCCAGGCTGAGCTTCCGAAGGTTTATCAGCCCCCATGGGATCACGGATGGGAGGGACACCAGGCAGTTGGCAGAGAGATCAAGCTCAGTTATCTGACAGGAGATATCGATCAGCCAGTCTAGATCCACCCAGGGCAGTTTGAGGTTTGACCAGTTCACACACAAAGCCTGCATGTGTCAGAGAGAGAAGAGAAAACCACATTAGTGAAATCCCAGTTGGTCTCAGCCTGTGCTACACCACTGGGAATCTGGCAGAGCAGAGCACAGGCCATAAACATTTTGCTCACTTTTCAGTCTGCTTCTAGGAATTAAACTGACTCAGAGATGAAATCATGCCTGGATATCAGCAGCCCCTGCCGTATCTGCTCCATGATTTCACTCCAAAGACCATAGGCAAGGTCGAGCATGGGACCTGGACTTCTTCACCAGTCCATATTACCCAGCTTGGACAGAAGAGAGTGTGAACACATACTGATCATCAATGCAAGGAAAAAACCCAAAGCTGCGTTTTCAAGATCACCTCATTGCATTCCAATCCTTGTCCTGAAATGCACATTTCAAAAATTATATTCCCAAAACGTTTTCATAAACTTGTTTTTGACGTAATTCATCCCAAAACCAGCCTCAATTGAATGATTGCTAATTCTCCACCAGGAGGCAGCAAGAACCCGACAGGAAACTTAATTTGCTTTCCAATGTCCAGTATTTGGCTCTTTGGACTTTTAACCCCTAATTTAGAATTAAAAGGAATGTATTTGGGGAAGGAAGAGAAAGAAAAGAGAAACAAAGGCCAATCTCAAATGCTTATTTGAGAGTCAGAACTGGTCATGCAGATCAGGCAGTTCAAATGTTCAAGAGAATGGAACCAAGGGTAAGTACAAACAGATGCACTCTTTAGATATTGACAGTAGTTGTACTTAGTGCAGACATTGTGCTTTTTAAACTTTCACTCGTGATGCCTCAGGACAGCCCTGCAAATATGAATAGAAATATTTGCCCGTTGTGCCACTGGGGAAACCAAGGCAGGGAGCTCCAGCTGTTTGTTTAAAGCTACATCCACTGTCATGCCACAAGGCACCCCTGCAGAACACAGCAAGCCAGGAGCAACAAGAAATTAAATTAAGCAGATTCTCCACTGCTACTGCAACGTGCACAGCACCCAATGGGAGCTGCACTGCAAAGCTTTCACACCAAACATATCCTGCTTTACTGCAACATTTCCCAAGTCTGTATATTTAACAGCTTCCTGCTTAGAAACTCTTCTTTTAAAATCAGTATGCAGTTTTCTGAACTTTTCTCTTACCTGTAACATGTACCACAAATCCCTTGGCTTAGGAAAAAGTACTTGTCCTTGAGTACACCAACCAATGCAGTAATAATACAACCTTACAGCCTTCTTTTAGGGGGTGCAAGCAGGAAAGCAGGACCTTGTGTCTGTGCTGCTCCTCTTTGAGACTGATAACCCATCTCTATTTTGCCTTTAGATTGCTGTGTATCATTTCCCTCAAAAATGCAGAGGCATGGCTTGAGGGTATTTAATGTGATAAGGAGATACCTGTAGAATGCAAATAATGACTTCTCAAACCACAGACAAGATTGTGAAATCCAGCACCTGCTATGAGTGCTGCAGGTTGGTGACCTGTATCCAAGGCAGCTTTTTGAATCCCAGCAATCAGTGCCCTCCTTCCCATCCAGGGACAAGGACTGACAGTGTCTCTGAAAACTGCAGGATGAGCCAAACCCTATCTGACTTGGAGACAGTGGACCAAATTCAACTGGTACCAGTAACCTGATATCAGTGGAGTTACCTTAGGGGTTTGGTTGGCTCAGGACTCTGCAGTGAAAATGATAACTAAGTGAAAGAAATCCTGACAGCAGTGCCACAAAAAAAGGGGATTTACTCCCCAACTCATACTTAATCATCTCCACTGTTTTCCCAGAAAAGCTGTTTCTCTGATGCCAAAGGTCTGCGATGCCAAACTCGCAGAGCTCAGGGCTCAGCCCAACCCTTCTCTGTTTGGGGCTGTTGGTGAAGTCTGTGCTAAACCAGGGACAGAGTTCAGAGGATGTTAGCTCAGGGCTGACTGCAGGCAGCTCAGTGCTCTTCAGAAGGCCAAGGAAAAACTCTGTAGAATCCCCTCTCCTGCCAAAGGAAGAATTTCTCAATAATTCTTCCCTGAAGACTAAATTGAAATCTTCTACTGCAGCAATGTCAGGGGATGCACTGAGGCAAAGGACTGGAAATTGTGCAGGAGCAGGAAACCCTGCTGCTCTTGGGCAAAGGATCAAGTACAAGTATGAAAAATATTTACTTAAATCCTAGACTGTCTGGTAAGGTGATTAAGAAAGGCTGTTGTGCATTTCTCCTAAATGGCAAGACATGCTCCATCAGAACCTCACTCCTGCTGTAGATGGGATAATCTGAGGACAGGGATCTGCTCCCTCCATCAACAACTCTGCTCTGAATGTTGTGTGGGACTGTTGCAGAGCTCTGTGCTGATGGTGATGTAAGTGAGATTACCAGGATAAAGAAATGAGAGGAGGATCCCACACACACATATACATTTGTATGCTTGAATATAAAATTATTGGTAAAATATTTCCCAGGGAAAATGCAGCAGACAAAGCTCTTTTCTGGCTTGTAATGGAAAAATTAAATATATCTCACACTGTACACACTGGAAAGTTACATTTATCTCCGTGCTGACTACATCTATTGAAGTTTGGAATCTGTGCCCAGCCACTTCACTGCAAAGGCTCTCTTTGGCATTTGTTACCTGTTCCTGTAAAAATGGACCACTTCCTCTCTTTAGCAGAAGTGTGGTTTGCTGTGGGTATAAATTTATGCCAGGAAAGAACACAAAAAGGAGAAACAGATATTAGAAAAATGAGATGTAACTCCTATTGCCTGAGAAAGGGCAGCTCTGCTCCGTGGCAGCCAAAACCAGCTCTCAGGCACATTTTATGCATAGCTCTGCATTCACTACTGTGAAATCCATTGGAGCTCAGCTGTGCTCAAGTGTTTCCACTCAGAGATAGCACGGAAGGGACAAACCCTTCTGAAGTTCTGGGCTCACTCTGAAATGATCAGTGCTTGGTTTGCCCTCCCTGGCCAAGGGGAGAACTCTCTGACATCCAGCTGGCTGCCACACACATCTCACAATCCAGTTTTGCTTCCTCCCAGTGCAAAATCTGTCTCAGGATGAACCCTCTGAGACAAGAAGAAAGCACTGAGGCAGTTTGTCAGTAGCTGCCACAAAGTTGTGTTTTAAAAAGTTATCAGGGTCTGTGAGTGTCACTTCCCAAAGATCTGAGCTCTGCAGAAAAACTAGGACAGATCCTCCTGAATCTGTCCCAGTCTGCCAAGATGAATTCAAAGACAAAGCATTAAATAAGCAAACATATTAAAAATAAACAGCTACTAGGAGAATCAAGGTCAAGTTTCTGTGATTTTTCTCTGCTTTTTTTCTTTTCAAACCAGGCCCTTCTGGGCAATTAGCTGATGTCTGAAGACTGCTCTCTTCTTCTTCACTCAGGGTGTGACAACAGCAAAGCTGAGTCATTTTTACAGCAGCTAAGTTAAATATTGCCAGCAAATTCACATGGAAAACAGAACCTCTTCCCTGTGATTCAAACATTTATTACAAGTTTATTCAAGCTGAATTATCCAGTTGGATTTCTTTCTTTATGAAAGACAACTCTTTTTTATTTTTTATCAACTCTTATCACATCTAGAATTCAGATTCCTTTTGTTTATCTGTCAACAAAATTAAGAATAGCACAAAGAGGGCTCTAAATCTACTGATTGAACCTAAAGAAGTCAAGCTCACTTATGTGGTCTAGCACTCATGGTATCAACAGGAACACAGTGAGAGGATTCTGGCAGAAAAACAGAGAATGGAGAAGTTTGTAAAGCAACAAAAACCTCTCTCCTTACTTTTACTTTAACACTAAAGCAGAACCAACAGCCTGCAATGCTACAAGCTGAGCAGACAGATACTCAGCTGGATTGATTCAGGGACATCTTTTCACTGCAGGCTTTTTGTGACCTAATGAAAACTGTAAGCATTGAAAGCTCAAGGATCTGATGCTCCTATTCAGTGTGCGTTATACTACATATTGAGGGGAAAAAATTAAAAATGCCTGGTAATAAATTGCTGGAGAACAGTATAAATAATACAAAATACTGTGTGTTTCCCCATAAAGTAGTAACAATACCTGTGTGAGACACTTTTTTACTGCTGAGGATCTGAAATAGGGAAGATACTCAGCAGATCATTGCTTTGCTCGTGCTCCTTGTTAACAAAAACCCACCCAAGCCTATCTTCACCTCAACTGTGTGACACAGAAGGTGTCTGCTCTGTGCCATGCCAACACTGGAGTCACCACAGAGCTTGTAGCACCACCCTGCGACCAGGGGGCACAACAGAAACCTAAGGGAAGTGATTTCCTCTGGGGGCACAGAAGGAATCTGTGCTAGAAGCAGCCCAGCTTCTTCCCTGGCAGACTTTGAGCCCAAAGCTGGTGTTTCCTCTCCCCGGCACACCCTGGTTCACATGATTTGCCCCACAGAAGCTGTTGCTGTGTCTTGCACAGTGATTCAAAGCTTTGGTGTTTTACACCCTGTAACTCAGCATCAAAACCACTTGCATGGCTTTCTAAAAGGGCAGCAAACCACAAGGCTCTTAGATGAGGAGAAGAATCAGCAGCCACATGGCAGGCAAAGACAGTTACCAATTATTAACATGATGCCCCTTTAAAACAACATCTCTTCAGGCAGATAAATGGTTACTTACTGTTTTTGCTGGAGCACTACCTGGTAGTGGGGTTGTCTCAATGAAATACTTCCTCAGAAGGTGTTTGCTGGATTCAGGACTGTCCATCAGGATGTAGGAACAAAAGAAAGCTCCATTCCGCAACAAAAACACAGCTACATCTTCATTCCCTTTGGAGAAAAGCAGATTGTTTGCTCCCTTCACCTCATGCAAATGAGCCAGCAAGGAGCTGAACAGAAATCCTGGGAAATAATCACTTCTGATAAAAACTGTGTGGGGGTGTTCAAAAAGGAAGCTGAACTGTGTAAAGGCGGTTTCCTCCAGTGGCAGGACTCAGTTTGGTCAAACTGAGACAGCAAAGTCACTGTGTAAAAGTGCTGGCCCAGGCGCTTTCTTTTTTCTCTTTTTTCCTTTCTTATTAAACTATGTACACAGCTGTGCTTTGAAGTGCAAATTATTCAGCCTAAATCAAGCATGTGTGCCAGAGTGTCCATAACAATAATGCTTTTACTTGCAAGGATTCTGGTTTATAAGGGTCTTTTCCCTAGGAGTTTACAGAGGAAAGTCCAGCCTTGCAGTATTTACAGTGATCTAACTTCCCAAGGCCCTGATTCCAAATTGGCTGAGTCAAAAGATTCAGAGCCAATTTTATTTTAATTCATCCTGCTGGAAATCCAACTCCAGACAAGCCATGGATACCATCCTGTGTGTGAACAGCTCAGCCCATTCTCTGAATACCTGGCAGAAAGGGGGCAAAAAAGTGGAAGCATGCAAGTACACACCTGCTTTTATAGCAGCGTAGAGGGGCAGGCGGATGAGGACGGGGAATTCATTCTTCCTGACTGCACAACTCTCTGGGTCAGCACTGTAGGCACGGATCAGGAGCTTGACAATGTCCAAATGGCCCTGCTGGCAGGCTATGGCCAGCATCCAGTTCAGGAGCTGCTGGCAAGTATTAGGACCTATCAAAACCACACAAAACGTGACTTAGCTGGTGCCCCTGGGCTGTGATGTGCGAGGAATACCCACAGACAATGGCTGTGCCAAGGGGTTTGGGGCAGGGTGAAGCTCCTGAGGACAAGAGGAACAGGTTACACTGCAAAAGTGTGTCAGAGAAGGGTCCCAAGCTGGTCTGGCACAAAGTTTTCAGCTTTGCTCAGCTGTTCTTCTTCACCCACCCAGCTAATGGGCGAAATTTTTTCTCTGTCCCTGACCTAAGCATTCATAAGGCAGCAACAGTTCTGCTAAAACACCAGCAGATAAATAAATGACCCCAAAAAGGGATGATCAGGACTGTCTCTGCATCCAGATCCAGATAGACATTAGATCCAAATACCCAAGACTGGCCACTTCTTCCAAGTTCATGAGAGGGGATACAGAGAATGGAGAAAACCATGTGAGTTTTCATTTATTGGATGAATAAAACAAGAATGCATGCTTTGGTCAACAAAAAAAGAATTGTTTTAGCATGGTTTTGCTGAAACCTGAAGTCTCTACAAAAGCTTTCATTGCCCCTTCAAATATTTCATTTCAGGTCAACTCTTTACTATTAATTCATAGTAAAGTCAGACAAATGTCATTTAAGGCTAAAAACTAAAACACCATGTTCTGATTTATGCATGAATCTGCTGGTGTTTTAGTCATTCTTAAACTTTTTTTTTTTTTTTTTCCCGAAATAATGTTTTCCTGTAGAATACCACTTTCCCCTAGGTGTGCCTAATTCTGGGCATGTAACTAAATGCCCAGGACAGAATTATTTCTGCTAACAATAAGCAGTTCCCATATCTCTCCTGATTCCCTGTAATACCTCCATGCATTTTACAAACTCACATCCTCCCTGAAATACTTACAGGAACATCCACAAACCCAAGTTTTACATGTCAAGGCTTTTTTGCAGCTTATCCATGTGGAAATTACATTGCTCTTTGCATTCTTAACAACTCCACTAAATCCCTCACCCTCCTGCTACAAAAAATGGGCTCCACTTAAGCTGTAAGCCACAAGTAGTTCTCACTGTTCCAGGGAGAATCACTGCAGTGCAACAGCCAAATTGCAAATTTATGCAATTTATACCTAAGCCCTGTGATTGGTTTCTGTGCAACTTCCCAAGAAAACAGCTGGAAGGTCCTGCATAAAAATTTCTGAAGGCTGCTGTTTGTACAGAGCTCCTCCCCTGACCTCCCCAAAGCAAGAGCTGGAGGGAATTTGGTCACTTCTAAACTGAGCTAAGTTTCCAGAAACTACTTAAGTCACTTTTCATTACTCAGTGTATTATATTAGTATAATTTAATTTTTGCTACTAGGTTACTCAGCTTCCTTTCTGGCTGAAGGAAATATTACATTTAATTGCATCCCCCAAACTGGAACATTCATTTTGCTTACCAGTGCTCCAACAGGACACCAAATAAGCAGGTTTCCCAACAGGTTATTCCTGTTCTCAGTGAGGCCACTGGCAACTATTTAGCCCCAGTGAGGAGCCAGAGCTATATTCAGGTTAAACATTGCAGAAGCCAGCTTAGCTCTTGTGTTACTGTAGTGTCTGAGGTCAAAGATTTGCCCCAGATGTGCTGCAGGACCTCTGGACCCCAAATGCAGGGAAGGTCCAAGGGAGAAGCAGCTGCCAAGCTCACAGAGAGCAACAAGGACCCAAACACAGCTCCAGGTCCTGAGTCAGAGTTGTGCTCTGCCCTCCCCGCCCTCACTGCTGCCTTAGGAATCATGTCTGAGTCAAAAAATGTCTCTGCTCTGAAACAATTACTATGGTAAAAATTAAGTAAAATATGATGATTACTCTAAAGAAGGAATTCCCCCGAAAGTCAAAACAAAATGTCAAGCAGAGAGCTAAGTGGGTGTCAGCTGTGTCCACAAAGGGTCCCTGACCAGTCAGGCCACTCACTGCCAGCACCGCTGAGATCGTTGGATCAGCAGTGGGTTCATGCTGCATCCTGAAAATCCCCTAATTTCACTGTAGGGTCTGGGATGTTATTCAGCTGTGAGGCCTGACAGGAACAAACTGTCTCAATGGCATCTTCCTCCACTTCCAGTCTGCAAACATGGAATATATTTATGTATGTGTTTCTCTTCCCCAGGGGGGGAAGTTTTCTCCAAGCACAGCAGAGATCTGATCCCTCCATGCACTCTCCCATGACTAAACCCCACCCCCTTCCAAGGAAGGTGAAAAAACCCAAATGCCTGCTTGGAGCTGCAGCACACAGCTCCTGAAAAACTTGAGGAGAGGCAGGGTCAGCCCAGGGCTTACCACGCAGGGAATCCAGCAGCTCTTTCACGATGTCCTTGTGCCCAAAATACGCAGCCACCACTGCTGCATTGTCATCGTTGGGCTCTGTTGGCAACACCACCAACGCTTCCTTCAGCAGGTACCTCACCGCCTGCAGATCTCCATATGCTGCTGCAATGCCTAAAAGCTGACACTGGTGAAGGAAAACACAGCAGAAGAAACTCTCTGTTAAGGGCAGCAGGCAGGGAAGGAGCATTTCTAGAGCTGCATGGGTTCACCTGTGCCCACGCCAAAGCATGTCCGCTGTGGCCGTGGTTAATTTGGAATGTCACAAACACTTAGTGGCCGCTGTAATCATTGTTGATAAATTTATTATAATAATTTGTTGGGGTTTGTATTATATAGGTTTTTGTATGGTTTTATTGCATAAGTGCCTGAGGCACAGAACAGTGAGTATAAACCCATTTTTCATGGACCAACAGAAAAAGCATTTGCACGGCTCAGCTGCAAAATGAAGTATTACCTGTTTTGGAGATGGCCAGTATGACTGGACTTGACATGCAGGGACCCTCCCAAAACACATCAGCTCTGTGCAAAGAGCAGGCTCAAAAGGAGGGCTCTGAAGGCAGAGCAGTGCAGAAGCTGGCGCAGAGTTTGTGACAAAATTCCACACACAGGCAGCAAAACCTTCCCAGGGGGCCATTAACCATCTTTGAACTGATGGGGGAATAAATTTTTTGCTAAGTCTATAAACTGCTTCCTTTTTATGGGGAAAAATGCATTTCCCTGTTTTGGTGACCACAGCAGCAGCACCTCTCCTCACACAGCCTCCTGCTCCCTGTGGTTTGTCTCATTTTCCTGAGCTGTGTTTTCAAGGCAAACTGTGTCCCTGAGCATGTTTCTGCAGAGCCCCACACAGCCATGCCTGGGACCCACAGAACCAAACAGATTTTCTCCACAAAGAAGCAACAGAAGACAGCAGCACCTTGAAATTTTGGCATCTTTGCCAATAAAATCTGAGAGAGAGCAGTAACCCACCCAACCTTTTCCACTTGCAGTGCAGTCTCCTCACAGGACAGCCTAATCAATTCTTGGGCCTTGCTGGTGTCCCCAGCTTTGTAGGCATCCTGGATGCTTTCTGTCACAGGGGTCTGGGTGACAGAGACGTCGCCACTTGTGGACTGTTTGCCACCCATGTCCACAGTTCCTGCAAGAAAAAACAGGAAAGAGAAGTCAGAGAGAAGTACCTGCTCATTGCTGCAACGTCACTGAATCCTGGGAATAAAAGATGTTGGTGATTTTTGGTGGAATATTTATTGCACGCAATTAAAATAAAAAAGGGCCTGATAAAAGAAAGCGATAAAATGTAAAAGTCCTTCCCAACAGGGACATGAAACTGAGAGGGACATGAGATCCCCAATGGCTCCCAGAGGTGGTTTCCAAAGGAAGGTGTGGAAGCTCACACACATGGACATATGAACCCTTCATCTGCCTGGCTCCTTCTGCTGCAGAACCAGGGAAGAGAAGGAATTCTGACAAAGACAGGAATCTGAAAGGAAAATCTGGTATTTCTGGCCTTGCTTTAGTCACACTTCACTCCTGACAACAGTCTGATAAAATCCTACTGTCCTCCAGCATTTTCAACTGGAATTTTAGGCACCTCTATGAGTGTGAAATAAAGGAAATTGGAAATATTTCCTCTGGGACCAAAAAAAAAAAAAAAAATGGTAGAAGGAGATTTTGCAAGATGCCCAGTGTCACCTTAATCAGTTCTGGAGAATCTCCTAGATCAGACTTTCTATTCCTCAAGGGTGTTGGGAGCCAGAAGAGCTTTTAAGTGTCAGAGATTAAAAGCTGCAGCCATTAGAGAACATGCTTTGGTGGGTGGCTGATGAGGCAGGCAGGAAGTCTCACACCCAAACATTCCCTCAGTACAGGGGAAAACTGCAATAAAGTCACTGAAATACAAGATGTTTTCAGGTCCACTCCTGAACAACAAGTAAGAGAGGGGGAAAAAAGCATTTTCCACTTGAAAACAAAATGCTTTTTCTGAAAAAACATCATGAATTATTATTGCTTATTTGCAACTGGTTAAATAAAGCACTTAAACCCACAGTTCTTCACATCTATTAACAAGGATTTATTTTTTAAAAAATGTACACATATGTCACGTAGGGCCTGGTTTAGTGCAGCCTGGAAAGAGAAGTAAATTTGGAGCAATCTATAACTGTCAGTAAATATCTTTGAATAATGCAGTCTGAATCACCAGTAGGTTCTGACTAACACTTCTCATCAATTATTTAAACGAAGCTCAAATCACTCAGACATTGGAGATGGCTCCAGAGGTTGGTGCCATTAAAAATGTTCCCTCACCAATAACCTTTCCCAGATGATGCAGAACGTGTGAAGGACAAGGAGCAGAAATCAAGGCCCATGAAAGCAGGATTAAATTACAGCACAATAAACAGCATCTCAGAGTTCATATTAATGGGTGTAGTGCTTCCATAATTCTGTAATTTTAAGAAGAACATGGGAAAAGAAATTCTTCCAGTATTCAGTTCACTCTTTTAAAGCGGGCCACACACCTATAAGGGTTCACTGAGAATATCACATACGATTTAATTTTCATTTTCATGGACACCAAAGTTACGGAAAAAAAATACTCTCAGGCAAGTATGTTTAAAGGATGATAGAAGGGAAAGCTATAAAGCAAAGCAGTTCTCCAGTCAAAACAGCTCAGAGCTGGACTAAGAAAATTCAAAAAGTACAGGTCCAAGCAAACACTGCAGTTACTGGAACAAGCAGCCTCCCCACTCTGCACCCTGTGATGAAATCCTGAACCTAGAGAGAAGCTCTGGAATTCCCCTTGGAGGAAAAAATGCCTCACATCAGAGATACAAAACAGCTGGAAAGCTCCTCAGCTTCCTGCTCAAGGAGCCCAGCAAACCAGGGCTGACAGAACAGAGCAGAGCAGCTTCAATTTGCTTCCTACAAATTGCAGAAAGGAGGGACAAATTTACTTAATTCCAGCCTCAATCCTGATTTTGGGGACTGTAACTCAAGGCCCACATCTGCAGCTATTCCAGATGTAAATGCACATCCTTTCTGCTAAAGAATTAAGCAGGACCATCTCTCTTTGATTTTAAATCATGGCCAGGGAGGGTGGAGATACAAGGCTCTCACAGTCAGAGATTCACCAGATCCTGGTGTCACATCCCCCTCAAGCACAAAGGTCTCCAGCCAACCTCCCACACACAGAACTCTCCTTAAAGGACCATTTTCCACCTCTCCTGCCCCACTCAAACCAGCACAAGAAGGGTCACAGGGCTGTAACTGAGGGAAGGAGGAACTCTGCCTGCTTGACCCTAATCCCAAGACCACTTCTGTGTTTTGCCAAATGACTGCTTCACAAAAAAACTCAGCCAATGTGTTTGGCTTCCCCTTATGTTTTTTCCCCCCCCCCCCCCCCATTTCTCAAGTCCTTTGTAGTGCAATGGCTCAGTCATAACCCCTGGTGCCACCAACACTGGAAGAACATGGGCTGGCCATGAGTTAGGTGTAGAATTCTGGGATCTCCAGGGATTGTAGGGTCACAGCTGGCTCCATAGAGTTTATTCCCAGAAGAGTCTTCAGTATATTCATTTTAGTCCTTAAACTCAATTTCAATCTTGCTTTAGGCAAATTTTTATTGATTTAATCAAAACTGCTCAGTTTTTAAACATCTGAACATTTGTCAAGTAGAATTCAATAAAAGTTTCGCTAAGTGTAAGACATCTGGGCAGTTCTACTGTTAGAAAGCAATATTTTAATATTAAATATTCTTGGCAGCAAGATAATGGCACCCAAGTCTCAGATTTATTACACCAAAACTTCCTTCTATGATTCCATTCTGCAGGGTAAATTGACCTCCTGCCTAAGGCCTAAGGGAAGAAGCAGCCAAAGGTCTCTAGCAGAAAATAGTCCTTGTGACTATCCATTGAAAGCCTGGAAAGAGCAAAAAACTGGTGGGATACAGATAAAAATGTCTGCCCTCAACCAACATCTGTACTCACATGGTGTTGTCAGATTTTAGTAGAGAGAGCTTTCAGAGGTTAAATGAGAGAAGTTTGGCTACCCATTCCCAAATTCCCCAAAAACACAAACACCATCCAAGGCAAAGCTAAGCATCTCACCAACAAGATTAACCAGTTCACAGAAGACTTCCTGGTGACTTAGAAAATTATATATTGGCTTCTGAAATACAAGGGCAAATTAAGAACCAGCATGTTCTATAAGCCTAATTTATACTCGCCAATGGGGGCAGGGGGAATAAATGAGAAAAACTACATTTTATTGACTAAAGACTGCTTTATTTCTACAAGGTGCATGACTGACCTATCATCAGCAGTGGCATTCACGTAGGCTGGGAATAAAGTTTTGCCAATCCATGCACCAGCCATTTTTAGCAGAAATCTGGGCTGAAATCCAAAGAATTTCTGCTCTGCTTTTAACCTTACATGTCTCCTGCTCCTTGCCTGAGCTCTTCATGGCTTTCCTGTCAGAGTCACCTCACTCACACCCAGCCCAGAGCAATGTGACAGGAGAGCAATACTGGAGCTCAATAACACTGAACCTCTGTTTTTGGACTTGACTGTGCTACATGCTGAGCATTTGAGCCCAGATGTAGCAAAGTGCTTTTATTTCTTAGATTTTATGGATTTAGGAACCGGCTCCTTTGCACAAGAGGGTCTGTGTTACTGCACAATGCACATTGCTGTGTGCAAACCAGCACAGCAAGGGATGACATCCCAGCAGGACTTCTTGGACATTCCTGTACTATCCAATAAACTCCAGAACCTTTACACACCCAGTGCCATCTTTTTTTGGTTTCTGCTTTATTGCACACAGGTCTGGGCAGTTCCTGTGCTGGGTCTCAGAGATTCCTCTGAGAGCACTGCCCCAAAGCAGCCACAAAAAGCTTCAGATAACTGAAGCCTGTTTGAACTGAGGGGGGGTTCTTTTCTCTAACACCTTTGAACATCTACGAAAATAAAGACATGGAGTTTACTCCCTAATGTGCAGCCTCTGCATCGTATTTGTTTAACAGCTCCATAGATCCACAGCTTCTTTTCTTTTCTTGCTTTCTGTTAAAAAGGTTTAAGCAAACCCAGGGCTGTTTGTGGGGGGAAAAGGGAAGGCATCTGCTGACACTAAAAATGCATCCATCATCTATTCCTCACACCACTTAACAGCCTGTACAAAACCAGCTAACTTTGGAATTATTTCTCTCTTGATTTCAATGATTTATACTTTGGAAATACCTTTTATGTTTGGCTTCGCTGTAACAACCCTTTATAAAAGCTAAGGGCAAGACTAATTTTCTTTTAAAAAACATTCCAATGAAACCAGAGGTTATCAATAAAAAAGTAGTGTTAGTTTATTGCCATTAAAAGGGCACAAGGTATCACTTTAAAAGTGCAACAGACTGCTGACCCAGCTCAAGAGAAACAAAATAAAAATAAGCCTTTTTAGTAACAAGGAATACCACAAGAAATTTAGGGTCATGTCTAGTTAGACCCTGTCACAGGCCTTACTATTACAGCAGATGAAAAAAACCCCTCTAAAATTTCTAAACTGACAGTATGCCATTAGTAAAAGGGGAGGGTTTGCAGGTCAGTGCTGTGAATCAGCAAACAGCTGCATAACAAAGCAGCACAATGCACAGATGATTATTGTCTTTATAGCCAAAATCACTTCACCTCTGACACAAACTCACAAGAGTTTGTAAATGCTACATTAGGCCCTTCGATAACCAGCAGTTCTTTGGCAACTAGGTAGGATGTTTTTATTTAGCAGAGAAAGATATAAATGAGATGCTTTACCCAGGATAAATCAGGAAGCTAATCTCCTCCAAAAACACAATTACAATAATAATACAACTTAAAAATCGCTACTGACCTTGTCATAATGTGTGCAGGTATTTCCAGAGACGGGAGCAAATCAAGCTGATGCTTTAACACAGCATCCCACCCAGCGATGCCCAATTCAGCTGTTAATTCCTGGGACTGATAACCACCCACCTCTGCTCCAGCACCAGCAGCTCCTGCAGTGGCCACTGGATGGAATGGCTGGCTGGCTGCTCCTTTGTCTGAATTAACTATCACAGTTTAGCCCTGACAGATATTTTCATCTCCATGTCCCATTACAGCGAAACCCAAGCCTCTGGTGCAGAGGATGGGGGTGGGCAGGGAGGCTGAGCTCAGACATTAATTCCTCAACAGCAGCAGATGGCTACAGCTAACCTGCACCAGCTTCATCTTTTGCCACTTTGACTTCTGAGCACAGATGAAAAACGGGGCAGGGATGAGGCTGAAGATGTGCTGAGTATTTAAAGCCAGCACCTCCAAACACTCCAAAACTCACTGGTGACACTGAACATTTTTCAGTACTACTCCACACAAGCTCTGCCTGGCTGGTTTGCAAAATTAATGGAAAGGCATGTTATTTCTGAGTCTCTGCAACAGACTCATGCATCTTGTGCTGCTTTGGAAAACTCCAGGCTAACAAACTGAGCAGCAGCCAACAGGAAGCCTCCAGTGATTTCAAGGGATGATGGAGCTGCCCTACATTGCACTTTCCATTTAGATGGGTAAGAAAAATTTTTCAGTCCTCTGGAAATTTTTGAGATACTGAAAAAATCCCATCTCAAAGCAGGAAGAAAACCTAAAACCCTGGGGTTCATCAGTAAAAAGTAAATAAATTTTTCAGTCAGCCCAAGTGGGTAAAAATGCTTTATGAAGCAAAGGTATCTTTTGTGTTCCTCCTCTAATTAGCTGACACTTCAACGTTTCCTTAAAAAAAAAAAAAAAAGTTAAAAGATTTTGTTCATTTCATTCATTAATTTCTTAGAAGATAAAGCCACAGACCAAGATCTCTTGTGCCCCCCACTCGCCCACATTGCCAGAAGCTGCCTCAAAACCATCCTGCTGCAAGAAGCCAGTGATCTGCTTCACCTCTTCTCAGATTTTGGTGAAATATATGTGGCTCAACCAATTCTGCTTTAGAATGTTCCTGTCAGGATTCAAAAAGGGCCAGGACTACCAATAAAACCCCCAGTGAGAAGACACTGAGAACAAGATGGTTTACCTGGGAAGTTCTAAATCCCCACTGCAGAGTCTGTGCCAGAACTGGGTCATGGCCCCTCTGACCCTAATTAATATTTCCCACAACAAGTGGGATGTGCCAGCTTCTCAGGACTGTGGGAGCCTTCCACACACCTCTTCTGCCCATTTCCTGTGGTTCCATTTCCCCCAAACATCCATTATTTCATCTAATTAAAGGAGTGGCTCTGCACTAAGCTCTGCCTGCCAAAGACACTGGAAAAGATGATGTATTGAGCACAAAAGCCACCCACAACTACAACAGAGCTCACAATCAATGCTCACTGCCTCAAAAGGAGACTTAAAACCTCCCAAAAAACCAGATATGAAACACAGAGGAATGCTTCAAAGGCAAAAATCCAGCACTGAAAGGATCTTTTTTTGCTATTATTGCAGATTCTGGAAGTACTTTGAAATCGTTTACTTGCCAGCACCACACATGCACAGTGTTGATCTGCACTAAGCATTTTCCAGCAAGCACCCAGGGCACAATGACAATTTTAGGTACACTTGTGTAGAGTGAACAATTGTCACCAGAATCATTGGAAATTTTCTACTTATAACCCTTTTAACCTGCAAGGAAAAAAAGCATTTGCTAATGCAAGCCTGAAAGGAAAATATGAAGTCCCGTGTGGAAAAATGCTCTGGATTCCTGCCTTTTCACTGGGCTCCAGAACAGAATTATGAGAAACAGACGCCTCCAAGGGCTTTAGCTCCACACTTACACAATCATTTCTTCATCATCCTGGATAATGAGGGAAGAGGGAACAGAAAAGCCTCAAATCCTTGTAACACTGGGACTCAGCAGTATCTGGGCAGTGGCAGGATTGCCAGATCCGGGCAGGCTCCTGAATCTGTGTGTGCACCTCCCAAATTCCTGGGACTCTGGAAATTGTTTGTATTGTTCAAGAAGCTAAAATGGAACTGAGCTGGTTATTCTTTGCTGAAGTACAAAAGAGGCTGCACAAAGGCACTACAAGGCAATGGAGTCAGAGAGAGCACAAAGAATTACACTGAAATATGACTGTCAGAAGAAACCCATCCAGTCACTGTGCAAACCACGCTGGAAAAGTGCAAAATAGATCCAAGGTCACTAATGATACCTTCAGCTACTCATGGAAAGGGAACAAGGGATTGGGACATGCCCCTCCTCTGCAAGAGGACTGGATGATCCCCACTGGTTGGTTGAGAAGTGCAGCTCCACTTCCACTGCTCTGGGCTGTACCTGGTGGGAGAGGAGCAGGACTGCCATTCCCTCTAGGCAGGGAAAGAATGGGGCAGGGAGGTCCTCCAGCAAGCACAGGGAAAAGACTGCCTCTCACAGAAATAGGAATAACCCCCATCCCTCCAGCAGTGCCCTCTTTGAGGGGCAAAGGATCAGTAAAGCCCAGAGAGAGCAGTGATGCTGTTAACTTCCACCCCCAAAGAGAAGCTATTGAGAGCTCCAAATGGCCAGAGAGCTGCTGTATTGAAAATACGAATGACTCAGCTCTGGAGTGAAAGTTTCTATTTTTGTCTTTTGGCCTCAGTGATTTGGTTCCCATCCTACAGCTTGAATCATTCAGAAATGTGCTTCTGCAGGCGAGGCCAGCTATGCCACTCTCACTTTCCAAATTTTAAATTGGAAGATATACATTAAGCATGCAGAAGCACAAAAACACTTTTGGATTTTCTTTGTGTGCATTTCCAGGCATGACTGGAAAGGGAGGACTCTTAAATGATGAAAGGTGTCTCCAGTGAGACCATTCCTGTCCAACTGAATCAAATATCACAGCCATGAAACCAAACCAAGATTGGATTTCATTTTAAACTTCACAAAATAAAATTTCATGGCTAACTTTCTTCTGAACTTTTTCCTTTTCCCTAACATTCAAGCTTTCATCAGAAGGGAAAAAAAATCCCACACACCAATGTTTTCTGTCTTTCAGAGAAATAATTTGCTCAGAATTCTTCTTCTAAAAAAATTAAAACATGAATTATTCACATTGGGGAAGCACCAACTCATGGCCAGCCCACTTCTGCTTCTTAGACACATATTTAAAACTTTCTTTAGAAAGAAGCAAATGCTTTTAGCCCCAGCTGTGAGAGGCTATGTGTGGAAGGCTCAGGAGGGTTTTGTTGTGTGGGAGAGGAAGATGGGCCCAAAGTCTCTGCTTAGGTTTCTTCTTAGCACAAACCTTCTACCAGCTCCACCAAAGACACATCCAGCGATCCCACACCTTCTCTGAGTTGGGAAAAAACATGTCCTAAGCTTGTGTTTCACTTTAATAACACATGTAAACACCTTCCTCAATGGCAAACCCATTTACAGCACTGCAACCACACTGCTGGTCAAAAATGAGAGCACAGAAGCAGCCAAAATCTGTCTCTCCAGGAAGACATAACGTGTAGGAGTGTGACACGAGGACACTGACCCACACATTCCTTCCAGCTACTTCAGCTAAAGTTTGGAGAATGAGACAATATTTTTTATTAAAAAACCTGATAGATGCAGGAGACACATCTAAAGGAAGAAGCCTTTTCAAGAGATTTGAGGGGGCAAACATCCCACGCAGCAAAATCCAAGCTTAGTACATGTTAGACACAGTTCAGTGAGCTTCTTTACTGTGCCTGCTTAACTAATAAAATACTTCTTGCTACCCTCACTTCTCATTTATCTCTAAGACAACCACTCTGGATCAGTTTAAATAAAAGTGTTGCATGCACAGAAAAAGAAAATGCAATCAAGAAATTGGATATGATTGGCATGAAGAGACTTGAAGGGACAGTTTGGCAACAGTAGAGCCAAGGGAAGTACAGAGCTGGGAAGAGCACCAGGGGAAAGGGATAGATTGATTAGTCTGGAAAAGAAAACAAAACCCCACACAAAACAGTGAAGAAAATGAGGCTCCACTCCAGCTTCTACTGAACTCAATGTGAGCACTTCCCACTTCTGACTCTTCTTCCACAGGAGTCAGGGAAGATCCCGGTTTCCAGGACAGACTGTCTCAGAGGGAGGATCACCTGAACAGCTGTGTCTGGAGCAGGAGAAACCTGAAGCAAAGTTCTCTGCTGTTGGTGCTGTTTGGTGCAGCCAGCCACCAAAGCTTTAATGGGGCAACCAAAGAAACCCATAAAACCTTTCCCCACTTGTTACAAAACCTACAAGCGGCAGAAATGCCTGCTTTTGCAGGAAGCTATTTTGTCTTCCTGGGAATATCAGCACCCATTTCAGAGCAGGGAGGACAAGGACTCTGCCTGGAAGGCTCTCCTATGTCCATGTTGTGACCCTGCTGCAGATCACAGCATTTTTGGATGTCTGCTCCAAGGCAGAGACAGCAAAATGAGGCAGAGCACAATTCATCCCATTCCCACCAACCTTTGACAAACTCTGATCCATTGCATCCAAGAACACAGCATCCAAAGCCATGCAAATGGCTTTGATTTGACAGCTTCTATTCCCATCCTGCCACTGTGAGAAAGGCCCAAGGTGCAAAACATGGGAGAATTATGACCAGGATTACAAGCTCACTTAAGGAGCCAAGCTTTTTGTTTTTCAGGCTACGTATGAGATCTGAAAAGGGATCCTGCCCATTAGTGTTGAAAAAAAAAATTAAAATGTTCCTGTTTGATGCAAAAATAAAAGCATTTTCAAAGGCTCTTTGATGTGAAAGACAGAAAGACGTGCAGGCAGATTCTGGAGGAGGTCTTGTCTTCAGCAATTACCAGCACTCTTTTTGAATCCTACTCCCCAGACAGAACTTTTATATGAAGTAGATAATCACACTGCAGAGTGTATCAGCTCTAAACCTTGTGGCTTTTCAATTAAGCAGCAATAACCTCCAGTCCAAAAACTTAACCAAGACGGGAATAAAACAAACAACCCTCAAACCCAATTAACTGCAGGTGAACCAATTCCAAATACATATTTGTTTTTAAAGGACTTAATTTTGAGCTCTTCTTGGGTAGCCATGCCAGTTTTCCAAGCAATATTTTGATCACTGAAACAAGAAGTGATGCAATTTCCACAGTGACCACAAACCTACCAAGAATATTTGAGCTAAATTTATCCAGACTTCTTGTTTGAGTCACTGCTTTGGTATGTTATTTTTCCATGATTTTCAGCTATGCACAGAGAGGAGCTGGGGACAAGCTGGGACTGAGTTTTCCCCACCAGTATCTGAAATGCCAACCTTTATGCCTGGGAGCCACACATGGACTATTAGAGAGAAAATGAAGCTGCTTCTCCAGCTCCCAGTGCCAGGTCCCTGCTCCTTCCCACTCACCTCCTTCCTCCCACTCCCCCTGTGGCAGACTGACCCTTTCCCTCACCCCTAGGTGACACTAATGGGGCTTGTCTTTGCAGATGAGAAGTTCCTGAAGCTCACCAGGGATCTGCTGTGCTCTCCAACTGGAGAGGGAGAGCCAAAACAGAGAGAATCTACCCCAAGTTTCCCATTGTGCATCTCCAAGTACTGCCTGCAACATGAACTGCTGACTCCTGAAGTCTCTCTGACTGCAGAAGGGCTTTTGGAAGGGTGCAAGCCTTTCCTAAAACTTATAGACGTTTTAAATAGGTCCTCTAAAGTGAGGGCCGGGCACAAAATTAAAAAACATGGAGACACTTCTGTTGTGAAAATATCATCAGCTTACATAAAAGAGCTGCTGCTGTGGTGATACATAATCATGCAAATAAGCAATTTCTGACCCACTAATGAGCACACAGACTTGGATTAAGGGAAGGAATTAAATATCAGCCTTACTTGATGTAAAATCTGAAACAGAACCTATTAAGAGACAGACTTCATGGTTGAGTCACCATCCCTGGGGGGTTTAAGAGCTGTGTGGATGTGGCACACCTGGGGACATAGCTTAATAGTGGGCTTGGCAGTGCTGGAGGAACAGCTGGACTCAGTGACCTTAAAGGTCTTTTCCAGCCTTAAAAATTCCATGATTCTATGATTTTATACAGCAGATAGGGAGTTGAATGTTATAAAATCCATTTCCCCCCCCCCATCTGCAATGCAAACAGTTCCTCCCAGCTCACTGCCTTCTGCCTGCACAGCCCTGGCAGCCCCATTATTGATCAGAGCAGTGAAAAACAAACAAACCACAGACATAATGCTGTAAGGATCCCTGAAGATTCCATTATGTCAGTGCAAGGAATTTAATGGGTTTTGGATAAGGCCCCCATAGGCTCTGGGGAGGCTAAAACCCCATAATTCATAGCATTTTCTTAATGCAAGTATAAAATCACCTGCAACATCTCTGTCAAAACAATACATCAATTACAGGCCTGGAGAAGGCTGAGTTGGTGTGAACACTATCAATTGCTTTTTTCCCACTGAAACAGAGGACAGCAGTTCCATGACCCCAAAATCAACCCTCACCTGAAAGTTCCCTCATAAATCACACCTCAGGAACATTGTAAAGAACTCCCTGTGTACAAGTGCTAAGGGCAAAGGATTTTCTCTACTACCTTATCACCTTATTTTTGTTTTTTTCTAGGCTTCTTGATAGAGTTGTCATAAGTTACATTTCAATGCAATACACCACAAATACATCTTAACATGAAGGTGTAAAAATAAAGCTGTAAAGCAGCAGATAATTCCAGAAGCAGCTCAGATAAAGATCAATGTTTTACTGCTGCCTGTAAATCAAACTGGCTCTCAGGTCAGCCTCTCTGCTCAATTAACTTCCCAAAGTCTTTACTGCACCACTGGTTCTCCCAGGAGCTCTGCTACAGCCCTCAAGTTCAAGGGCAGGCTGGCTTTGATGGGTTTTGTCAGGAAAACTGTAAATGCCTCAGCATTCCTTGCCCCTTTTTGAAATGCAGGTTTGGTTTGGAGAGATGTTGTAACACCCAGCTCTGTACAGGAGGGCAGGTTTAACCACAGGCATGTTCAGCTGCAGACCAGCCTTCAGCAGGAGCCCTTAGCCTCTTGTGAGATTGCACCACTTCTGTATGAAGAGTTTATTTAAATATTTAAAAATACAAGCCTATTACTGCCTTGCTGGTGTACTTCCTATTCTTGCTGTGCATTTCCTACTTCTCCTTCTGCAGGGCACTCTGCAGTGAGACTGACTCACATACAAAACCCATTCTATTTTCTGCTTTTCTAGCTCACAGGAGCCCTTTCAGTTTGCTGTTTGGACTCGAATTTACTCACAGCTTAACAAGCAGGAAGAAAACCAGAAAACCTTCAAAGCTGATTTACTCTGATTATGGAGAACTTCACACAACTGACACACTTTGCAGCTCTCCAGTGCTCTGTGTACTCAGTTCACCTCCCAGATTCTCTCCTTGTCCTTCTCACCCCACACTTCATGAAACACTCAGAGTAATGTTACTACAGGGTGATGTGTGGATGGAAAAAGCAGGACAGAGGCTGTGAGAACTTTTTCCCTGTCACACAGCACAACGTGCCCCAAGGCCCAGCTGCTGATCCTGTCCCCACACACAGCTGATGGGAAGGTTTCAAGGTTTGCATGGTGATTTCATGAGGAACAAACTGGTACCAGTGGTGCTGATTTTCCCTTCCTCCTCTATTCAGCAGGAAAGATTTTTAAACAAAGTTATTCATGCTGCAAGTTCCTGCCCTTCACATTTAAGGCAACAATGGTGCAGAACTGTGAGGAAATCATAGAATCAGACAACAGGCTGAGTTGGAAGGTACCCATTAGAACCATTAAGTTCACCTCTGCACATATCCTGCCCTGACGCCAACCAGGAGCAAAGCTGGAGGGACAAAGTGTGTCCCAGAAGGACAAACTGCTCCATTTGCTCTTGGCCAACCTTGAACTGTCACCACTCAAACCATTGTGAAACTTTCCCTATAAAACTGCCCCTGAGCAGTTCCTCTTGTTAAACGACCCTTTGACTTTTCCAGTTCAACCCTTACTCACACCAGAGCCTTTTCCAGGATTCAGGAAGCAGCAGGGCAGGCTGCAGCCTTCCCTGTGAATCAGATCTGAGCTGAGCCATGGCCCAGCCAGGGTTGCAAAGGTCACTGCCATTGTGGTCAGCTTCTCTCTGATAAAACAGAAAGCCCTGTGAGCTGCAGGGTTACCACAGCACCTGCAAAGCACAGCTTTAAGAGCCTCTGGTCCACTCCGAATGACAACTGCAGTCAGATGTTCTGGTTACTTGGTTGGTCCCTGATGTAATATTGAGGTCCCTTTTCCAGGCACACTGTCCATGTTCATCTGTGCTTCCCTGGAGACTGGAAAGTCACCAAGTTGCAACTGATTTGCCTCAAAAGAAGTTGTGAATGTGCAGTTAGTGCAAAGCTACTATAAAGTTTCAGGCAGCTCTCCTTGGCATTGTTGTCCCTAATTATGTAATGTTAGACACCTTCCACCATAACACCCCTCTTCAGAGATCATTTCTAGATTTAGCAGGAGAGAAGAGACACCCTCTGGTATGTCTGAAGGATAATCCAATCCCACCACTGAGACACACACCATTGGCATATGAATGCTCTGTGACTTTGAATAAAATTCGCAGTAAGAAGGAGATAAGCTCTTCAACAAAAGTACCTTTATGTTTCAGAAGACAATTATTGCTCTCCTACACCTCTGAGGAGCTGTTTCCTAGAAAATCATGCAAGAATTTAATCCTAGCTGTGAAATTTTGTAAGTTTCAAAGAAATCAATCAACCCATAGAAAGGTGATGAATCTTTATGCTTTTCTACACATTCATAAAGTGATGCCTTTGGGCTTCCATTGTACTTCCTAAAAAATTCACATCATGTCACCTCCTCTGTATTACACAGAGCTCTTTAACCAAGTTTGAAAAAAACCCAAACCCTGTACTTCATGAGAGACTGCAGCCACCCCCATATCCCTGCTCAGTTTCTTTTAATTAGGACAAGATGAACAAATCCAGGAGAGGGGAAGCAGGGTCTGAGGAGGCAAAGGAGATGCTGAGTGCACCCAACAAAGGAGCCTCATCCTGTGCTCCAGTGACAAATCCCCTCTGAGGGCTCGGTCAGCACCACCAAGTCAAGCCTAGCCCCATCCCCAGAGGATGGCAAAGAAGGTCGAGCACTGACACACAGCTCATCCACTGCTGGGGAAAGCTGGCATGCTGCTGGGATACAGGAAGACCACTGGCAACCAGGAGTAAGAGCAGGGGAAACACCTGAGCAAGGTGAGCCCCTTCACCCTGCCTTACATTTTCTACCAAGGATGCCGTGAGCCTTTCCCCCTCATACAACTGGCCAGGGCTTTATAGCTGCCAGGAAAAAAAAACTCCTAAAAAAATCCTAAGGCTTCAGATAATGAAGGTGCACAGGGACCTGCTGGAAGGTGGCTCCAGCCCTGCTGACCCAGCTGACCCACTCTGGAGCCGCCGGCACCACCGTGCTCTGGTTAAACCCTCCCACAGCCACCTGCCGGTCCCTCCTGCCCAGGAGCAAGAAAAGACTCCAGGCTCTGAGCACTAATGAGGTTGTTGGCATTAAGGAAATGATCCGGGATTTCACTCCCCTTCCCAGCAGCTCCTGCTGAATGGAAGCAGGAGGCTGCATCCACATTGTTCCTACAGGCGAGTAAACAATGGGTGTGCATGTGGGGGCTGAGTGAGTCACCGTGTCCCTGCCTCAGCCCCTGAAACGGGATCCCAGTGCAGAACAAGGACCAGCTAACTCAGGGAGTGGACCAGTTAGCTAATGACAATCATTCTTGGCAGGACCCAAACAATCCTGAAATAACAGTAAGTTTATGCATGTACAATACCCTTACAAAGAGCAAATCCACCAAGGCTGTACTGGTGCCTCGTACAAAGATCTTAAGCTTTACAAGGATCCCTTTCCCAGTTTTCCAGCACTGTAGACTATTTTAATATAACCCAGATATATTCATATAGAAGAGTCTACCACTGAGAGCTGCATGCTTCCAGCTAACCAGTTTAACCGAATATAATTACATAACAGCAACATGTAATAAAGTTCTCAGAAAAAAAAACTCAACTAAAAATGTAGAATTTATAACTATTCCACTTTCCACTTCACTATTCACTCCTACAATAATTTATTTACTGCATCTTTAAACAGTGAGAAAACTTGTCAGATCACTACTGAAGAACAAAAATTTAGCAATTCTGAACACTTGCGAACCGTTAGAGCAGATTAAAATTCTTCTCATGGCTTATAGCTTAGTATTCAAGTGGAGATAATTTCTACCAGAGAGAAACTCAGAAGGCAGAATTTAAGAATTTTAAGAATATTCAACAACCAAGTGTTACAGAAAGGTACAATGCCAATTACCAAAAGCAAACAGAAAAATCAGTATCACAGAACAAGCAGAATACGTACGGAGAAAGGAAAGAGTTCCCAGAGCTCCCTGTGACGCTGGTGAGAAACGTCTTCAAACAAGACAAGGAGGCCTCTGAATAAACTATCAGGTTTTGCTTCATAGTTGCTGATAAAATCCAAAATAAGGCTGCAAAAACATTAGCTTCTGATGGAGCCTGCTTACTCACTACAAAGCGTCAAACACACCTTCTTCCCACACTTCAAACGCAGATGCTGCCTCCTAATGAAGCACTTGCTGCAAGGGGGGAACACCGTTACACAAGTACAGGAGGCTATTTCTTGCTGCAGAAACATAACTGGGGTTTGACTCAGAGAAAGGCAGCAGTGCCTGGGAGCTGAGGGTTGCAGCGAGAGAAACCATCCAAAAATAATTTGCCTGCTCAGGAAAAAAAAAAATTAAAAAAAAAAAAAAATTCACAGGAAGCAACCTGAAGCATATGTCCCTTCCAAAAGGAGAATTTCTTCATTACATAAACACAAACCTTCTAATCTAGCCAAACATGAAATCACTGCAAGCCACTGAATTGGAGCTGAGGGTAAAACTGGAGCAGGTTAATATCTGTTCAGGCTGAGAAGAGATGCTCTGATTTTAGCAGCTTTCATACCCTGAATACCCATTGCATCAGTGACTGGGAACATATTTGCATTCACACACTGAAAAAGCACAGATCTTGTAAAACATATTTAGGAACTGGTGAGACATGATACATATATTGACTAATTCCGTAGGCCTTTGGAGAACATCCATCTTCGGGGGAATGCTATTCTTACCACCTCCACAGTTCAACATCTTTCTTCCTGGAAGTAAAATTCCTTGTTCTAGACTGTAAATTTTCAAAGATTAGGGCTCAAAAAACTTTCACACTTTTGAACATCATCAAAGCCCAGTGGCAGCTGGCTACTGAGTTCTCTTAGAACCTTTTGCTCCCAACCCAAACAAGAAAGAAATAAATCCTCCCATTTACCATTTTGTGGATCCATGTTACTCTCCCTGCAAACAGTGGATTGCTCCGTTCCCACACACCAGTACATTCTGGGTTGCAGTTGTGAAGGTCCCACAGACAAACTTTCCACAGCACTTCAGACTGAGCAGTGTTGTCAAAGCTGGATGATCCCCATCACGTGAATGCAGGAGCAGAGGCTGCTAGTGAGCACCATCCTGAAGAAACATCATTTATTCTGTCTAAAAATAAACAGCAAAACAAATTAATTGTTCTGTTATAGAAATGGTGAGATGTTCATTCCTCTCCACTATGAACACAGTTGTCCAAATGTCACACCGCAGAAATACACTTATCATCCTATAAATACAATTATTTTCATGATAGCTTTGTTAAGAGCGTAACATGAATTAACAGAGGGGACTAAGAATTTCCATGCTACAGAAAGATAATGTTCCTAATTTTTCACCACCAAAGCTGCTCAGTCTTTGGGCAGAGGATAAGGGGGTGGGCATGGGTCACAGCTGCAGTTTCAGATTCTCCACGAGCTGGTGTAAAGGCAGACCATTGAAACCCTGTAGTGCAGCTGGAAAAATCCTAAATGCAACCTCAAAACCTTTCCCATCCACAAAGACAACCATGGCTCTTGTAAGACTGTGAGAAACTGAAACATACTGATGTGGTTACTGAGATAATCCTCTGTAGGAAGGAGAAGAGAGTGAAAAGAAACACACCAGCTCCTGTCCCCTCTGCCCAGCCCTTTTTGAGAACTCTCCCACCCTGGAAGCATCAGGCTTCTTCATTCAGGGAGGCCCTGAATCAGGCCCTTAGGAGCTATTAAAGGTTGGCTTCTTGTGAACTGCCTGGTATAACAGGCAGCAGAAAATTGCACAGCTCAGTCTCCCGAGGCATTTCCAACTCCTTTCTTTTCACAGCTGCACAGCCACCCTTTAACCTCTTCATACAGAGGTTCAAACTCCTGGGGGATTTGCAGTGTTTGTCCAACCAGCACTAGAGTTCCTTCATTTTCTGCTTTCAGTTTCAGTCAGTGAACGCCTCTCAGATGTAACATGATGCTCCTCAACTGACTCTTACTGGTTCTTCTCATGTCTGGTGTGTGATGATGAAGTTCTGATTTGAAGCTCTAGTTCAGTAAAGCTCATAACCCACCTCCCACTCTGGCCAGCAAGGTCCAAGATCTTCCCTGGCTCTCCCTGAGCAGAGCTGGCTTCCTCAACTGGGATCAAAGACCAAGGGGAATATAAAAATATGCTGATCCATCACCACTCTCCAGGAAGATTTCTGCTCCTCTCTCCTTATACTGGGTTTCAACAACACCAGCAGTCAACAACACTAAAAATCACTGCATCCTATTCAGCTGGTTTTAGGCAAATATTTGAATTTTAGGTGCACTCAGCTCTGCTGACTCTAACTTTGCAGTGCCTAGCAGTGAGAGCCAAGGCTCACACCCCTGTGCCCCAGTGTGGGCACTGGGTGCTGCAGGAGGCTGAGATGGAGGTGATCCCTAATCCCAAATCCAGGTGGAGGACTGAATTCTGGAATGTGCTGGGCTCCACCAGACTCAGCTTCTCTCCTGGTCTCAGCTTCCCTTGACCACAATGGCAGGAGGAGATGCTGTGTTGGGACCACACATCCCTCCATGCCCTGGGTGAGACACCCCAAGCAGATGTATCACGGAGGTTCTCACACCTCCCCAGAGCTGTCCAGATTATTAATTCTGACAATAGAGGGGATGTGATGCTTCCAGCAGCTGCCTGCCCTGTGTCCTCGATGCACTGAGCAGCTCCAGGGAGAGTAAACACTTCCCCATGCACACTCTGACCCACCAGATCTGCAGCAGATGATGGTTTCTAAGGCAATTCCTTGCTCTGAGATGGGGACAAACCATGTGCACCCACAGAAACCATACAAGAAACACTAAACAGAGGTCAAGTGTGGACCCCTGAGGTTTGAAAACTATCCCACTCCTGATTTTTAGCTCTCTACTTAGCCTGTTCCCCAGGCTGAAACTTTTCTCATATAAAGGGAAAAATAACTTTTAGGAAAAATAGTGGTGTGGTTCTGGTAATCAGTTCCCTTTAACTACAAGTAACTGAATGCTGTAGCCATGTGTGTTACTGCCACACAGTGCCCATGTAAGCAGGATTTCCGTATTTCAGGACCTTTTTGTATATAATTGAAAAAAACCCTACAGAGCTTTACCTTAAGCAAGGTGCACACAACTGTAACACGTGCAAACGCCATGTGTGGATTTGATTTAGGAGTCTATGTGCTCTGTAGAATCTCGTTCAGAAGGAGATGGACCACACAGAATACACCTGGGTTTACACAGAATACTCCTGATTTACATCCCATTTCACACATTCCCAGCCCTGACACCTGCTGCTGCCCATACCTGAACCACCCCCTCCTCTCCACTTCACCAGCCCGCACAGCCTTACCCTGCGCATTGTGCCTAAAAACAGCCAAGCCCCCAGAAACATCGTGGTTTGCCCAAAATCACCATCTAATTAATTAAAAAAAAAAAAAAAAAGGCTAAAACTTCAATGCTTTACCCAAACCACCTGTTGTTTCAGACAATCCCACCTGAGGCTGGGTATCACCACAGGTCTGAGGGGCACAGGGACAGGAGGGAGGGCGCTGGGGCTCCCCTGCCCGGTGTCACAGCGAGGCTGATGGCGAGCCCGGGGCCGCAGTGCCAGCCCCTGGACCCCTGTCCTTCCTCCCGGGTGACCAGCTAGCACCAAGCCATCCCCTTCTCCCACACCTCAGCCGCCAGCTGGGGGGACACCAGGCTCTACACCCCGTTTTGGGGGGGTTCTCTCAAGCCTTTCCCGACGCTTTCCAGCTGCCGGGGTGAGGCGTCCCCTCAGGGCGAGCCCCGGTGCTCTCCGCACGGCCCCGCTCCCACCGCGCCCGCAAAGTTCTCTCGCAACTTTCATTTTCTTTAAAAACAAACGCCCTTTCCCCCTTCGTTTCCATCTGAAGCGCTCCAGCAGCCCCCCACACCGACTGCCCTGGCGGCTGGGCAGGTGCCCGAGAAGCGGCAGCGAAGCCACGGTACCTCCTGCGCCCCGGGCCGGCGCTCCCGGCTCTGCCGCCTCCTCCTCCTCCTCCTCCTCCTCTTCCTCCTCGTCCGGCGCCGCCCGCACGCCTCGCTCCGCGGCCCGGGAGGCGGAGGGAGCCCGGCAGCAAAGGCAGAGGGACAGCAGCTCCTCCTCCGGCCCCCGGCCCGGCACCGCGGCCAAGGGCGAGTCACCCGGCACGGCCCGAGGGCAGGGCTGGCCCGGAGGAGGATGGAGCTCCTTCCCCAGACCCGACCCACACGCCCGCCCGCCCCCGGGCAGCCCCTTAGGCTCCGAGGATGTGTTTTTTAGGAAAACCCAGCCTAGGAGTGGCTGTGGCTGGAGCGGGACCGTTCCCGCAGCGCTGCCCATCGTCCCGGCAGGGCCCGGCCTTACCGCGGCAGCGCCCAGCTCAGCTCCGGCTTTGGAAGTTGCTCCTTCCCCGGATCGCGGCGAGTTTGGTCCGCCTTGGAAGGGCAGAGCGAGGTTGCCCCCTCTCTTCGGAAGGAGTCAGATGTTGGCGTGCGCAGCCCTGCCCCAGACTGACACATTCCTCTCCAGGAGTCCCTGACAAGTCGGGGATTGCCCCATTTCCCACACCCGTGGGGCCAGTTAAGAAAAAACCCATATTTCAGCGTGCCTTTTGCTTTGCTGTTTGTAGTTGTTCTGTAAATTAAAGTCCGAGGATGTTTTTTTACCCTGGTCGGTACCTAGCAATGGGTCACTGGGGGTGGATGTGCATTCACGGAAGGGCTGCGGCAGCCTGAGGTTTGCCTGGGGGTTCTTTGGATGACTGTGGAGACACAGCGGGGTGGTCACCGGTGCTTTTCCCCGTGTTCAGGTCCCCATCAATCTGCATCCATAGGTGGAGAGCAAGAACGTACTAATACCATTTTCATTACCGGTTTTCAGCACCTTTCTATCTCTTACCGAGCCTGCTCCCGTTCATGCCTCACAGCCCAGCTCTTACCCAGACCCTTCCGACACCATTTTTAGCACAATGTTTGAAAACATCCTAAAATAACTCTTTTTCCTTTATTATGATAGCACCTCTAATTTCCTCTGGTAATAATTTAACATATTCCAGCTAATTTTTTCCTTTTTTCCTCTCCACAAATCTCATCCCACTCTTCCTTACATCTCCATTGATTATGTCACTCACAGTAATGCCTTTGTATCTCCAGCCTTCCCTTTTCTAGAGCCTGAAAGCTTCTGAGTGATGGTGTCAGCCAGTGGAAAACTCAAGGAGGAGTTTGGCTTGGCCAGTGTAGAGAGCTGATAGGAATTTCTCACACATCAGATGGGAAGACAGTTAAAAGACAATGGAATGTTCTTGCTCTGTATCTACATTGCAGATGAGAGAAATAAAACTGGGCTGGGAACATATTTAGCAGAGCCATAGTGGTGGTGGATGTGTCCCATGGGATTTGGGAAGCAGCCAGAGCAAGGCAGGAAGCCCCATCTGGCTGCAGGAGCCACAGGGGCTTGACACACTTCATTTTGAGGCTCACCTCAAAGAAAAGAGGATCCATCCAACTTTGTCCTTGCCCCTGCCACCTGCAGCTCTGCTTTCCTCCCTCTGCTTACAGTAAATGGCACAACTCAAGCTTTTATGTGCAGAGCACTGACCACACTTCGCACTTTACTCCTGAAATTGGCTAATTCTTCCCAAACAGCAAAAAATTAATCTAAGTGAAGATTCCCTCACAGTCCCCCAATGAGATACTAAATCCTCAGATACACCCATTTCACAAAGTTAAACATTTATTAGGAACAAGAACTATTACAAAAAAGATACCCATAGTCTAAATATATACATGAGGTTTAAACATAACATTTTCATGTACCTTTAGCTATAAAAATACATTAGATTAACTGTATCCTAATTTATAAATATAGTTCTTTTCTTTAAAAAACAACTAGTACTCATATGAAAGCCTTACTGTGCAATGGAGGAATATATATACCCTCTAAGGGGTTATTTTAAAGTTAGTGTCTAGTGTTATATAACTTAGAAAATTCAGTGTGTAGAGTCAAACCCTGATTTATACAATAAGAGATACATTGACTTTTTAAAAACTTGATAAGGGGAAAAAAAGTGAAATATATATCATACATATAAAACCAGAAGAGTAGGATTTTGAGAATTTCAGATTATAATTAGTTTCCACCATTTATTTAAAAAAATACAGAGATACATCAAGATAACCAGCTTTTTACTGTTTGCCTCACCTCCCTACTGTCTGGCTGCAGCCCAAGGAAACCCTCAGGTGGGCAAGAGTAAAATGTTTGTCTGAGAAGATGTTTGCACTCTTAAGCGTCTTTTAAAATAGAAACTTATTTACAATGATCCCATTTGGCCTTTCATGGGGAAGGGAGGACATTTTCATCACTGGATGGGGAGATTTACCTGCCTCACACCCCATGGGAGGACAGGCTCCTGGTTACACTGTTGGAGGTATGTCATGTCAGAAGTGATGCTGAAGTGCAATTTCAACATTCACCAACTAATAAGGAAGTTTAGGCTCATGCAAACTTTTTCCCTTACTTATCGCCACCCACCTTCCTTCCTCCTCCAAAAAAAACTCCACTCATGCAACAGAATTTGTTGCTGTCTGAGCCTATCTGTGAGCTAAGGAAGGTACAGGTTAGACCTGCATTTCTGCTTCAAGCTCTGACATCTGGAGCAGCAATCCTTATCAGTGCTCCCTGGAGACCTACTGATAAGCCAAAAGGAACCTTGGTGGGTTTGTTCTCAGAGGACAATCCCAGAGGGATCAGCTGAACTTCCTAACAAGCTGTCACCACTAACTCCTGCACACTCACAGCTCCTGTAGAGGTGGCTGTGCCTTTGCCAGGGTTCTCCAGCAGAGTCAGGAGGAGAGGAGGGAAAGCAGTGAACCCAGGAACTGAAGATAGCCTGTGGCTTATCACTAATCTCATAATAATTAATCTCATAATAACATCTGGGCATGCAAAGAAGTTACTGCAGGAGGTGCTAAGGCATGAACTTGGTGTGACAGCCACTCCATGGACAGCTGTGAG
The DNA here is from genome assembly GCA_018697195.1 of Certhia americana. NCBI lineage: Eukaryota > Metazoa > Chordata > Aves > Passeriformes > Certhiidae > Certhia > Certhia americana. The sequence goes on from CM031866.1 coordinate 1,879,197, forward strand.
CAAGGGACAATCCAAGGCAGTTTTCTCAGTGAAGGATCAGCTACTCTGTGCTGGCCATGAGATGACAGCACTCACAGGGACAATGGCTGACAAGCTGCTGACAGACTGAAGTCCATCACAGTTTATTCCATGGTAACTGGCTTGTACACCCTCCTCTTTAGCACTCAAGGTGTGCTTGGGAGCACCTCCCTTTTCACACTGCACTTCCAGGAATGTATTTTAAGCTACATTCATACAGGATAAAGAAGCAGTGTGAAGAGCTTGTAAGTTTTACTCTCTTAGTAACAGTCCTGGCTCAAAAAAAAAAAAAAAAAAAAAAAAAAAAAAAAGAGAGAGAGAGAGATGTTTCAAAAAGCCTGAAAATTGCAGAGAAAGGGAGTGCAGGACAGTTACCTGCAGCTCTTCTGCTCCCTCCCCCAGATCAAGACTGGTATGGGGTGTTTTCTGTGGGGTATCTACCATGCTACATGCTCAGCATCCAACTCGGTGTCACCACGGTAAGTGCAGTGCAAAATCCTCTTGAGAAAAGTGCTGTAGTGAAGGTTTGAGATACAACTGTGACTCACTGGGAGCCAGAAGGGTCAGCAAGTCAGGAACTTGCATTTGCAGCATGTCTAGTGTGTGCACATCAGGTTCCAAGGACACTTGAAAGTCTGGCTCTGTTGGGTGACATACTGGCCCCAAAGGAGTCCTCTAGACAACTCCCACAAATCTCATTCAGGGCTAGAATATCACCAGGATGAAGAATGCACATATCTTTAGAGAGGCCATGATAGCTCTTGCAAAGAGAATTTCCTTACAGATCCTTCCATAAAAGCTTGCACTCCCATTCCAAACTCCAGCTGCAATCTTCACACAAACTCCACCAACTCCAGTCAAGTTGTTCTAACCCTTACCACTCTAGTCCATCTCTGCCAAGGGAAACCCAAGTGCCTCTGAAGGTATTTGCCAGTACCTTTGATGCTACCAGCAGTCTCTCTAATGCCAGTGATGTCCATGTCCTTCAGGGGTACAGTTTGGAAGCAGATGTCCTGCCAACACTGTGACTGACCAGCATTTGAGCCACAGGGAGCAGGCAGATGTACAGCCAGGGACTTGTAGAGTACAAGTGTGTACTGCCAGTAGGGTCAGTGAATCAGTTTTTGAAAAGCCAGTTGGCAAAATGGAGTCCAGTAGATTCAGTGTTTCTAGAGGAATAAAGACAGGTGTTTCCATTTTCCTTCCCACCCCTCCCCTCCCCCTTGCTCTGAACACGTCCCCCCATGTGTCACATTCAGAGTGTCAGCATTTTAGGCCTCTTGTTTTCATGGACTCTTCTGGGAGAGTTTAATGGTGACTGTTTTCACTTCGGTGTATTCTGCCAAAGCATATTCTCCACTGCAAAAGAAAAGAGGAGGAAAGGGACAAACTGTTGTTGAACGTTAACGTGTGTATTTCCCTGAGAGAAGAGAGTTGTACACATGTGCATTTTTGACATCAGGTCATTTAAAACCAGATCTGAACAATTTACACCAGCTATCCACTTGTCCCACCACTTCTAATCACCACCAAGTACATGCACATAAGTACATACAATTACACCTTGTTGTGAAAGAAACATGGAATGCTTTGGTCACTATAACCCACAAGATGACACTTGTGATTTTGCCTAGTGCAAACTGAGTGCTGCTGTGAGAAGTCATACAAGAGGTAGTCATGTACACACAGCTATTGGTGCTTAGCAATTAAAGTTATTTTTTCACCTAAAGAAAGCTTCTATCTACAAGCTATCATGTCATCAGGAGGGCACAGTTGCTCCAGAAATGCATACTGAGAGAGCCCACCACTGCATTATTTCTTGGTTGTTGATAGCTGGCTCTGTTCCCATGCCTTTCCCATGGGAAACCTCTGACATCCTTTATTAGCCAGGCAGTCAGGCAAAGCAAACCATAAGGTCTCAATATATATCTATGTCCCATCTGAGGATTCATTTATTTGCTGTGCTTAGCAAATGAGGCACCTAAATGTCTCAGAGCAGCAGATGTACCAGAACTGGAAATGGTTTCTGGGATTAAATCTGGCTTGTGAAAGAAAAGGGGTGTTAGATTAGAGGAGTCTGCTGAATGGTCTAAGGAAACCTGTCTCCTACACAGGAAGAAAATTAAGATTCAAGACAATGTTTCAGCTCTGTATTTAACTCATGGGGTGACCTTGGTTTAAAAATTTCAGCTTTAGTAACTATTAAGAGCTGAAGTGTCTGGTAGCCCCACTGTAACAGGCCAGACTGGAGAAGAGGGACAGAGAGTTCTTCTATAATTTAGCAGCAACCTTGGGAGGCGGGATGTAAAATGATTTGGGGCATCATTCCTTCCCACCTGAACAAGGAGCAATGATACAGCAGCCAAGAGAGGCACAAGACACCACCATGGAAAGATGGAGCAGGTTTGGGGTGGATACTAGCGTCCCCAGCCATGATGCCATACTTCTTCCTTCATCTGAAAATGTAACTAGTACGGAAAAATGCTTCCAAGTGGACTTGACTGAACTGCAGCTATTAAAAGCTTATAAAGCAGATGAAGGTGCTCCTAAAGGAGTGCTTTACATCCACGCTCTACTGGCTTAGCACCTCCCTGTGGAGCATGCTGCAAGCCTGATTAAACTTTAAAAGCAAATTCAACTGTGTTTTCACAGTCACAAATGTTATTGCATTCACCACCCACACAGAAACAAAATATTGAGCAAAACTTACAGTTCTCTGCCATTGCCTGACATTTTGAAGCCACCAAAAGGAGCCTGAGCATAGAGCGCATTGTAACAGTTGATCCTACAATAAAAACATCAATTTTAAAAAGACAATTCAATACCAAGGAAAAGCAAGATGATGACAACAGCAACAATACAATAAAAGGCTGAAATATCTCAGTTTTCTCTTTCATATAATTCAGTCACTTGAGAAATCAGATTTTTGCAATAAAATCTTCTTTTGCTGCAGAAACAGAAAACATCTGAATAGTTCTCAGTCTAACCTACATCTGACTTCATATCCTCTAAAGGCAAAGACATTCATGCTTGAGCTGGAATTTATGCCATGTTCAGAGTCATGATTGAAGTAAATAGTCCAGGCTACTCCCTAATTTGTTAAGCACACTCTGAAATGAACATGTTTACTCAAAAAGCTGTCTAAACACTCACAATGAGGCCCCTTCCAGGTATTTAAAACATTTGGACTGTATCAGACAATTGTGTCACAGTAAAATAAAAGCACTGGGCCCATTTCTATAGATAGTTGGTAGAAAAGGCTGATGCAGACACTTCCCCAGCATCTCAGTAAGAGCAAATGACTGAAGGTCATACAGCACAGGTATGGCTTGTGCTGGAGGTGTGCACCTCCATGTGCGTTCAGCACATGTATCCTTCAAAGCTCAACATCCCATGTCTATGTAAATATTCAAGGCTGATTCTCCTGGTGCCAACTCTTGAAATGAATCCTCTGAATCAGAATCAGACACCAGATCAACTTCCTGTCTTGAGTGGGGAAAAAAAAAAAAATCAGGATTCTATCTTTAAAACCCATTCTAATATAAAATAAGAAATTTTGTATGCAAAAATAGTTGCTTTTATTTGTGACAGTGGTGTGTTGCCATCTACTGTCCATACTCGTTTGTGCAGCATAATCCCATCTGGTACTGGCTAAAGATCATGAAGAATTGCTTTTTGCTACATACAGGGTTTTGGAAGGCATCATGTCTGGTGGAAATTAATACAACCCCAACAAAGAAATATCTTGATCGAAGGAAAAAAAAGTCCATTTCTTGACGTTCTCTTTGGGCCTCACCACCTTATTTTGAGGAATGGATGTTGCTTCTGAGCAGAACATAAAGAATTACGCAGGGTACTAATATACCTTACTCCCAGTATTTAAAAAATCATAAATATTCTGAGTTGGGAGGGACCCACAAGGATCTCGAAGTTCAACTCCTAAATGAATGGCACATACAGGGACAGAGCTCACAACCTTATTAGCAACCTTATTATCTTACCAACAGGATTCAAAGTCCTAAATCCCTCTCCCCTCCCAGCAAACAAAGCACAAGCCCACCCTCTGTTCCCAGCCTGCTCACCAGACTGTTCCTGACTGCAGAGCTGAAGCCAGGGTTAAGGCTCTGTCCAGGTTCTTGGTGAACACCGCGGCCGTGAGTCCGTACTCGATGCTGTTGGCTCTTCTTATCACCTCTTCTATACTCTTGAACTTCATAATTGGCTGAACTGGCCCAAAAATCTGCACATATCAATTAAAACTTAGTACAGGAAAGCATCTGCTAATCATGGTAATTTTGAAGTAATCAGAATCAGATGCTCTTTTAGGGTAATATATTTCAAAACTTATGTCTTAGCCTTCTAGGGGTCACTGATAGAGTGTCTTAAAAATTACTAATGAAACATCAAAGGAAGAATTGTGATGTGCTGTAGTAGTTAATAAACATTAAGGTCCAACAAGTAATGGATCATCTGTAACAATCAAAATAAGCAGAGTTAGATTTGGACAAGTTACAAATGATTCATCCTTACTTCATTTACAACTCTCCTTTTGAACTCTGAAGCTAAGTGTACTCAAGCAACAATTCATTTATTTCAAGGACTGCTAATTTTGTTCCTTGGTTTTAACCCTGATTTTGTCACTGTATGCATTTTATTTGCGTGCAGTGCATGAACCATATCTGTGTTTGACCACAAACTTGGCTTCCCAGGTTGCCATTAGAGGCAACAGCCATACAGAAGACTTCCCAAATTTTGGGATGGATTCTCCCGTTGGGTAAAGCATCAAAGGTAGAGCCCTTTTTTTGTCTGCAAGCTCCCACAGCACAATAAAGCCTACTGAATCTGAGACAGACTCATTTAGGCCACTTTTAAGCTCATTCAAGGGTTTCTAAAAGTCTTTGTTTTGGGATATCCAGGCTCTTACGTGGAGCCTCAATCCTCGGCACAGGATGAACATGCATTTGCAACAAAACTGCCAATGAATGGAACTGGATAAGCTTAGTGAATCATGGCTTGGGATTTGGAGTCAGTTCATTAAGAAAAGGTCTGTCATGGGATTTTCAGCTCTTTTTCTCTCTATTTTTAGCATGTAACTCATTCCCTGACTGACTGATATCTTTCCCAGGTTCCTTAGAGATTCTGTGGCAGATCTGAGACATTTAAATATCTTGCCAGGAGTGAACAGCAAGCAGCCCCATAAAAAGCACTAGGCTAAACTATAAACTACAAATGCCAGTTAGACTTTGGCAACTACTTATTTTCCATTAGAGAACATGATGAAAAGTAGATTAACTTCTATTTCAAAGGAATATCACAGGATCTAATCACATGCAGCTTGTTCAACAGTTCTGCATATGAATAATGAAAGCCAGAGTATTAGAGCTGCACTTTGCTGGCTTTGACCATGTTTTCATATAGGAAAGAAATAGTAAGTCTCAGGAGATTTTGCCATGAGAATGGAATCTGGGTCTGTTTCAGATGCTAAGGCTGCCTCAGAGAACTTCAGTGGCTGTTCCTTTACCTTTCCCCTTACCAGCATCAGAAGTTCTTTTCCCACCTTTCTGCAATAAAGCAACCCCTTCTCTACAAAGTAGCAGAGCAAGAACACACATTACACTGCCCACTGTCACTGGAAATTACAGGGAAAATAATTGCTTTAGCCTGCCACAGTGTCAGTTATTTTTTCTCTGTTATTTATATTTAAAATTAAAGATTCAGACAGAACCCCCTCCATCAGCACTATTTCTGATTCTGAAGCAGCATTTTTATAGGTTATTTGTACTGTACCTCCTCTTTGGCAATTCTCATGTTGTCAGTGACCTCTGAAAACACTGTGGGTTTTATAAATAGGCCTCTGTCTTCAATGGCAAGACCTCCACACTCCAGCTTAGCCCCTTCTTTCTTCCCACTTTCTATCAGTTCCAGGATTTTATCAAACTGTTTTTGGTCAATCTGTTAGACACAAAAGGAAAAGAAACAAACAACAGCACATTTATTATCATGGTTCCAGAGAGAAATCATGGAATGTGGCCCAGGGGCATGTTTACAGGGCACTGTCAAACTGGGTCAGTTTACAGCTCAGTTTAGGATGTGGCAGTCAGGCAGTGAGCAGGGAGAAAGACAGGACATGGGCACAGCTCTGAGCCACAGGAATCAGAAGGTGAAGTGACATGTGGCATTTTAAGCTGATCTAATAGCTTGCTGCCACATGGAGGGATCTCCCCACCTTCCCTTCCTCCCTGTCCTGGATATGTTCTCCCACAGCTCACCTCACTTGAGCTCTGGGATTTGCTGGCCTTCTCCAAGCACTGGGTTATCTCAATAGCAGTATGAGAACAGCCTGAGATGGACTAGAAAGCTCAGCAAGGGATCTGCCTAGCAACAGAATCAGTAGAGGAGAGGGAGGACCAGGATCTAAGAACTATTAACTTGATTTTGCTGCAGTGTGCAGCTTCACCTACAGCTCTGTCCCCAGCTGCAAGAACCCACCTCCTTCAGAGTACACACTACACAAACAGCCTCAAAGACAACTTGTGGTGGTGGGGTGACTCCACAATTGCTGCACCAAAGCCTTGCTTTTAAAATCAGAATCACTTTTCACAGTTCTTAGAGACTGGTATAATCCTGTACTTTTCTTCTCTGCACTGGGAGCCACAGCCTCACTTTTAACTAACTTCTCTAAGTCTTCCTCCTAAATATGGAATAATCTCAAATGGTGAGTGCTGCTGTCAGGGATAGCTGTAGAGGTGGGTAAAGGCCAGTGCAGTGACAGAGCCCTAAAGCTGCACAGCTGCACCAGAACTTGGAGGATTCATCATGTACTCCTCAAGCAAGGGGTACAGAAGCCCACAGCCCCTGCAGTCACTGCTAATCTTTCTTCTGTGCTCCACGTGCAGCAGCGGGCTGCAGAGCTGCAGGTGTCAAACAAACAGACCTGGCTCTTGCCATGATGTGGAATTAAGTGATGAAACTCCTCATGACAGCACACTGGAGCTGGTAAAAGACTTACAGAGAAGTTTTTTAAAAAGAAAAACTCAACAAAAAGCTTGACAAATTTATTGAGGTGATTAAAGAAAAGACTCCACCCACTAGTACAAGGTGTCCTGGAAGCCTGGGGGGTTATTCTGATTGCCAGGTATCTCCAGATGCTTGTCCTGGCTCAATCCCCCTCCCTAGGCATCTGGTTTCATTTCAGCAGGGCCAGTTGCCAGTTGGGACTGTTTACACGGAGTGTTCCACACTTGACTCCTCCAGATTACAGACTATATCCTGTCCCTAGTTAATCCTGGCCACACACAATCCAAGTTTTCATGCTTTTAGACAAATATCAAAGCTGCAGGAGGGTATTATCCTTGGGATACTTCTGGTACACAGTGGAAACAGAGCTCAGCACATCTCCAGGCAAACAGATGTGTGCGTAGCACATGCACTGTGGGCAGTGTGTTCTAAGGGCTTGTGTTCTCTCATGTGTTAAGGTGCTACCAAGGACACACTTATTTCATGCAACTGCCCGAGGAAATGTGTGCCCTCCTGTAGGATACAGTGTCACACTGAGTTTGCCAGGTGTCATACACATTGTCTATTTGTCTGGTTGCTTAGTTGCCAAGTGTAAATAATTCAAAAATATCTGCAAGTGCTTTCCATCCTGGCATGTCTGTGATCCAGACCAATCCAGTCCATCCACTTCACATCACAGAAAACAAAACAAGGATATTTATACAGCTGTAACTTGTTGCAAGGCAAACTACAGTTAGATGAAAAGACACTGGGGAAAGAAAACATTTGTAAAAATGACATGCAAGGGTGGAACTGTTTGTCATTGTAACTAGAGCTTGCAAGGCTTGTTTAAATTCTGTCCCCTACTCCACTATTATTTATGGTTCAAGCATTGAATTCTATTAAAAACACATGATCTGGTAAAGCAAATTCTACTATTTGTTCATCTAATTCAATAGAGAAGGGAGCTTCTAAGGATCACTACAATGCTGAAAATCTGGGAACCCCCAAATCTTCATCTCTTGCTTCATTTCAGTCAAGACCACAAGGAAAATTTTTTCCATGTGCAAACCTAGTGTTTGCAATCCTACAAAATAGCCCACAACTGGGTCCAACAGGCTGTTGGGCACAACACTTTCTACTTAAACATTTTTCACACTTTCATTCTAAAGTGCATGTCTACAGTATAAGGAAAATATTCACCGTCTTGTAAATCAAATTATATGTTTTGGGCTGAATAATTACTGGCTAACAAGTGCCGTGATTAGTGCTTGTTTTATTTCTGTAGACTAGGTCTTGCAGTGCACAAATCCCAGTATTTGGGATTCTGAAATAACAAAACTTGTTATTTCAGTCTTGCTCTAATCTAAGCCCCGTTCTAGTGCCCTAGGATGTCAGTCTCATCTAATGCAGTTTGCTGTTCACAGTTGTATAATGCACTGGTTAACCAGTTTGCCATCTGTGCAGATTTACTTTATTGCTTCCTGTGATACAGCTCCCAGGAATCCAAAGTTAAAAGCTGCCCTTGGTCTGCATTTGAGGTTGGCACTCTGCTCAAACAGTCCTGATCACCCCTCAGGTTTCTTGCGGTGTCCTTTGAATTCCAGCCAGTCAGCACTGCCAGACACATGTGAGTTTTGGAGAAGTCTCATCAGAAGCATGCCTCATTTCTGTCTAAATTTAATGCTGTTTAAAGTTGACCTAATTCTAATCAGAGCAGTACAGTTTATATCAGCATAACCCAATACTGCAGCTGACACAGTCTTTTCCCCACTGCTGTGCCATGAGCATCTATGCCAGTGAACAGTAATCCACATCAGGGGACTGATCTGAGTAAAACCTTTCTTCCTCACATCCAAAAAGGCTGGAGGAGACCTGAATCAGCCAGTTCCCCAATCTAAGGCAGTGCAATGTAGGAACAAACAACTGCATATGGGACCACTTTTCCAGGACTAGCTTACATCAGCTTCAAGCGCTTGTGGAACAGGAGTGTCATCACCTACAGCTGATGCAGGACCAAAGCAATCATGAGCTAGAACCACTGTCAGCTTGAAGGCTGGCTTCAACCCTTCCCCCTGTTGGCTTCTAAGCCAGTGACCATCCCACAGTGTGATCGATGCAGCATTGTTGTAATGCTGTGTGTATGTTCACCCTGACTTACACCAAAGGAGGATGAAAGCAACAGGCTGGATTTGAAGAATCTGATGGGGAGAGATGAAGACAAATTATTTTTCCTGGTGATTCTTCCCTTATCTATCAGTTCAAGACAAAAAATCCCTCACAGCCAAGCAGATTACTTCAGGAACAGGATGGGGAAAATTACCTGGAAGCTTCGCATTTGAAGAGTAACTTGTGGACAGATGTGAATCTTTGCTATTTTCTGAGATATTTTTAAATCCTTGTGACACTGCGTAATTTCTCTCCTCTGCTTAAGTTTCTGTATGTGCCCACAACATAGGCTCTAGAGAGTGAGGAGCCATAGCTGCAGAGGAAGTGGTTGTTCCTTTGAACTGGAAACCACATAAAAGCTTTGGGATTTACAGTTTCCTTCCACTCCCTCCCATTCTGGCCTCGATAGTTGCAAACACAGAAGTTCAGGTGTGTATGGGTGTGCTCTTTCTCTCCTGCAAGTATAACAGGTAAGCCAGAGCAGGAAAAAAGGACGGATGGGTCATAGTTAAAGTGTGACCAGACACTGCTATTCCAACTTGCTGTTACCCTTAATTACAGGTCTGCATGCAAAGGGTCTCCCTTAAGTCTCAGCAGTGATCCCAGAGGAGAGAGCTGTGCCATAGTGCACCAGGAAAGTGCTCTGACAGCCTGGCAAGAGCTGAAGTTAAACAAGCAGCCCAGTTCAACATGCTCCAACCATTGCAGGGTGTTGCACCTGCACCTGTTCACCCTTTAAAACTCACAACTGAATGGATTCAGGAGCTGGTCTCAAGAAATCAGTGTTTGAGGGTCAGCTCATCTCTGCTGGAGCAAGTCTCAGCATGGGATTATTTTCCTAAGAGTCCTGAGCAGTTTGAAATCTCTAGGCAAGTTACAGGGCTAGATGCAGCCTCAGCATGAACAGGGGATGTACCCCATCTTATTCCCCAAGCATGAGGGCAAGCAATGAGGTTTTTCCATGCATCAATCATGTGCAGATTCAGATCCAGATAAGGAGAGGCAGATGTCCTCAGAGCTACCCCTTCTCTGAAGGATCCTACACAGGCAGCATCAAGGATATAAAACCCACAGTGCAGTACTGAGCAAAAGAGGCCTTGGCTATAGGTTTCTGGGAACCTTGCTTTATTTTTGGTACCAAACAGTGGGCTGTTAGAAGATCTGACCTAAGGATCATCTTCCCCCAGAGCTCTCCAGCACAACTTAGATTGCCTCAAAAGGAAAAACTAAGAGAACGGCTCAGGGAGTATTGAGGAGGCTGGTTCTGACAGCAGTTTGGCATGTTGCTTCCTCCTAATTCAGCTGAAACTTCTCCAAAGGATCAGAAAGGCAGCAGAGGAGGAGAGGGAAAGTGAGGACTCAGGAGTCTCTGGTCTCTAACTACTTGTCATCACCCACACAGCCAAGGAGCTGAATAGCCATTTAGCTGCAATCTTCTGCACAGAGCTATGGCTCACTGCAACATGCTTTGTGTTACTGTACCAGGGAGACAGCCCCCTCCATAAAGCTGGATAAGAACTGAATTAAATACATTTGTGTTCTTAAAAAAATTACAACATAACATTTCAACAGTTGTGATTAATTGATATTTAAAATAGAGAGGAAAAATAAAGCCACGATACATTACTCACCCCTCAGCACTTCTGCTGGGACCGCATCCGTAAGGATAATATTTACACAAGGAAAATTATACAAAACCACAACCAAAAACCAAACAACAACTGCTCTGAGACACACAGTTACCTGGGGCCCTTGCTCAGTTCTGGCATCAAAGGGGTCTCCAACCAGTCTCTTCTTGGCAAACTCCACGCTGCGCTTGACAAACTCGGGGTAGATCTGCTCCTCCACAAAGACACGGGAGGCAGCCGTGCAGCACTGCCCCTGGTTGAAGAACACGCCTTGGTGGGCACATTCCACTGCCAAGTCCACTGTGAGATGACCCAGGAGGGAAAAGTGTTACCACATGCACAGTTTCAGCATTCCAGTGTTTCCAGACTTGTTGTTTTCTTTTCTCTTTGGAAAAACTCCTTAAAAAATGCTGACAATGGTCCACACCCATGGAAGGCACTCAGAGGGCCTCACTGCCCCCAAACCAGATCTTTTATTGCATCCACCTCCCTTCCTGCCTTTTGTCTTGAGGTCTAGTTGGCCATAGTTCCTGATACTTTCTCAACAAGGATTCACTGAAGGCCAGTTTTTCTTGCTGTGGGAATTCTTGATACCATGCATTGGTTTCTTAAAGACAAGTTCCAGTTGTGATTGCTCAGAAAGCAGCATGCTAGCATTGGCTAGCTCCTTGCAATGCTCACTATTAGCTGCTGGCACAAATACCTCTGATTTTCAACCTGTGCAGTACAGGACTGGAGAGGATTTTCCTGAAGCCAAATAGGATTCTCCAACCATTTTGGTGGTCACAGGTTACACATATCCCCTAGTACTACTGAGTCATGCAACATTGCAATGAAACACACAAAACGAGCCCTGCAGACCACCAGGCTGGATTAGATCAGGTCCTACAAAATTCCCCTGGCACAGCAATGCCTGCTGAGGGGCTGCTTTGCAGAAAACTGCTTTCCTCAGTGCTTGGCTCAGGCTCTGCAGCACTGCCAGCCAAAGAGAAAGCCAACAAATAACAAACACACAAATGCAAGATTTAACTGTGACTGCCGCCATCGCAAGGGAAGGCAACATGGGCCATGTGAATGATCCCCATGCTGGGGAAGAGCTCCAGGAATGCAGGACTACATCCTGCCCTTGGAGAGAGGTTTTCTCCAGTCTTTGGGGTGGAAACACCAGCCCTGTGAGCTGCCTGAGGAGAGCAGAGACACACAAACCCCACCACCCTCAATCCTCTCATAGCAAAGACACCCAGCAGCCCATACTCACAGTCTGCATCTGCACACACAATGCAGGGGTTTTTCCCTCCCAGCTCTAACGTCACCCTTTTGAGGTTGCTTTTAGAAGCAGCTTCTTTGATCAGTTTTCCAACCTGTATCAGTGAGACACAAAGAGGACACAAGTTGTTTCCCCTAAAAATCTGGAGTGTGATTCTGACGAGTGGAAGAGCTTGGATGGCAGCTGAAGCAGGGAGAGGTCAGGGAGAACACTCTGAAATGGTTTCCTACTGCTGTGATGTCTTAGGTCAAAACCAGATGCAGAATTTAAGGATTAAGGTTTAGGCAGGTCTGAAAGGACAGAACTATATTCTCTATCCTGAAGGGAAGAATTTACTCTGCTTTCAGAGTTTAGTAATCTAATTTTGTTAGAAACAGTATGAATTAAAACTACTTGGGACCTTTAGCTGTTAGGGCAGGGTAATTTCTTAATAATGATGTAATATTTGAATTTGCTCATATTATAACTGTTTTCTTGTATTTTACCTTTGCACATGAGAACCTTCATTTCTGACCAAAAACTACTCTTGCTCTGGAGTGGAACTGTGAGGAAGGAAAGCATGGGACAGCTGGCTGGCAATTACAGGTCTGCATTTCTCATGGTTTGCCCTTGTTACTCGAGCATGACTCCTGAACTTAGGAGAGATCATCTCTAGTCACTCAGAGCTTAGGCCTAGAGACAGCAGAAATAAATGATGCATCCTAGCTCTGCCAGAGGCATTATTGCAGGCTGGCTGGCCAAAGAGGAGCATATTAATAACCTAAGAGGAGAGATCTATATGGGAACATTCTCGTGGAGTTTAAGATCAGTATTTCCAAGCTGGCACTGAGCCCAAGCTGGGACTTAGTTATTAAGTCAAAATATATTTTGAATTAGCTTCACTTCCTGGCTCAGAAACAGTAGCATTGTGCTGCAAATGCTGCAGAGATGCAGCTGAACTCACAGATGGGTGGAGGGGGAAGAAAACACTTCTAAATTACACATGCATTAGCAAAGGATCTGTCTCCCTTGGTGTTTCCTGCACACCCATGGATTAGGAGAAAAGCACAGTGTCTACAGGAGATTTTTGCCTACAGGCTCAAGCAGCTGAGATTTTCCTTCTGCCACTAATCCACTGGATACTCCTTTTTCATTAAAAACCCAAACAGATCCATGTGGGCTGGATGAGTCTATAAGCTCTATTGTTTTCACACAGCGAATGTCTCATCTGGGCTAAAAGTTTCTGATCTAGGATTTGGAGAGAAGCATGTAACTGAGCAAATGCCAAGATTAGACCAACTATCAAGACCGTAAAAGCTCACTGTGAACTTTTACTTTATTGTGTTCTGTTTGTTCCCATGATCCCTGTACAGAACCAGAGGCTTAGCACACCTTTTCCTATGGGATAAGCAGAGGATGTACACAAAGCCACTAGATGGTAGTGTTGGTAAATGCTGCAGCTTTTGAGTGTTTGGAGTTACCTTTACCGACCAAGAACACCTTTCAAGGTAATTTGTCATCATTATACATTCACATCACACTCTGCAATTATGAGGGCAGACATCAGAATGGATGAATTCAGCAAATGCTCAACAAGAATAGTGTTCCTCAAACAATGAAGAGACTGAATTTGCCTCAGCTGTCCCCACTGGTATGAGCATTTCCTTTCTTTGGACACTGCCTCAATTCTGGAGGAGCAGATCTACTGCAAAAAACATCTAAAGCACTCAGTGGAAAAATGTTCACTTCTCTAAGCAAGCTTTTGTTTGAGAATTTTCAGCAGTGATTACTGCAGTCAGATTTGTTTGCACGTCTCAGCTCTGCTCAATTCCATGGTCTTGGCCAAGCCATATGCACTTTTCCCATGTAGGCATGGAAGAAGATGGCTGTAGGTGATTGATAGTGCAGAGGTCTTGGAGCCACCCCTCTCATGAACAAGCCAGACACATCTATTTACAGGAAAAAAAGCTAAATAGAAGGTGCTTTACTGTGCAGTCTCTGAATGAAGCTCAAATGTTAATCCCCTCCACGTCAGCAGAGAAGGCCTTGGGCATGAAGCCATGTTTTTATTTAAGTCCTAGTTCCTCAGAGGTAACTAAAGCCAAGGAAGGGCTCTGACTGACATGTTTTCCAGTTGCAGGACAGGACTGGCAGGCAAACATGCCCAGAAACTCTACTGGGTCAATGACATGATGTTAAGTCACTGCCAGCCTGCCCTACCTTACGTCAGAGCACCTTTTACTTACAGTTCTTACAGAAATGTGGTGGTTTGGCAAAACCCAGCTTTCAGAGATGTGGAATTACTACAAGCACAAGGATCTGAATTAGACAAATACTAAACACTTCTGAGAAATCCTGTCACAAGGAATGTGATGGAAGAAGGATTGGGGATACAGAAATCACTGACGTTTCATAGGTCCGGTCTTGTATGGATGACAGTTTACAAGACAATGCAAAGAGGAACAGCAGGTGTCTTTGAGAAATCCATCACTTACCTTGGTTGATCCAGTAAAAGCAATTTTATCAATGCTATCATGGGTAGAAATTGCAGCTCCAGCTGTGGGGCCATAGCCTGGCACAATGTTCACCACACCTGGAGGGAAACCCACCTGAAACGGAGATTAAAAACAGCTCTGTAGAGAATTTGAGAGCACAGTTCATTTCTCAGGAAAACTGGATTAGTTGTACTACACTCCTCTGAGCTCTTACCAGATACATCCCTGTTTTCCAGACTTTCCAGTAACATGGCTGCATGCTACCAGCTGGACTAGACATGGGTGAAACTAACAGCCATGCTTAGGAAATGCCAAGTTTCAGTAAGGATTCTTGGAGAAGTCCCAGTTTCAAGTCAAAAGAGAGTGAGTCTTTTGGCCAAACTTGGCCCCCAGCTACTGCAGTGCAGCTGCAGCCACGGGGTAAATGAATGAAAGTTTGTTTTGAACAAAGGTTGACATTTGTGATTCTTCAGGGACCAGAGGGATTAAGAAGTCAGTAAAACCTCACTAGATGATGTGACTAATAAAACAGAAGTACAAAAGCAGATGGTAACAAGACTTATGCAAGTTTCCACCACATTTACAACCTAGATTAGCTGACTAGTAATTTTGCCAAAACAGACAAATGGCAAAACTTCAGGTGAAATTCTAGTGCAAGGAGAACTGAGGGACTGACTGGTTTGGTTTTGCTTCCTGAAACAAGAGTTTCAAGGATTACTGCTCCTCTAGGTTAGCCTTCCCCTACTATTGGCAGCACAAAATTGTTTTCCCTGCAGTTTCTAATGATGAATTTGCAGAATATAACACATTTGCTTCATTTCCTATGACTTTTTAATACAAAATCTCAATGAATGCCATTTCTTTTTAATAGCAATAAAAAGGAAGAAAGTGCTCATGTACTGTCTTGCAAAAAAATTATCCTCATAAGACTTTTCCTCCCATTTTTTCTTTTCATAAATTGGAAGAGCAGTCTCATTTCATCCATGGATGTGACAATGACAAAAGCGCATTTAATGGAGTTTGCATCTTAGCTAATGAGTTTTCAAGCAAATACTGCATGTCAAACTGTGCAAGTAATGGTGTTTGGAGTCAGCAGCAAAGCCACAAAGAAGCAAAAAATTGGTTCAGAACACCCTGAGCCAAAAGGTTTTTTCTGTTTTTCAGCAAGAATGAAAGCCAAAATATTTTCGTTGGCCAAAAATTATTTCATTGAATGCAACACATAGCTTTGTGTGCATGGTAACATCTTCTGCATCCTTTTAAAGATGAAAACCAAAAAACTCTCATTTTTCTGAAAAACTGCAAAGAATTTAGCTAGTTTTGGGTGGAGAAAAGAGCATCTTCAAATAAAATTATTCTGCTCTAATTACACTTTTGCCTTAAAAGACAACTGTGAGAAACAGCAAGCTTAGAATTTCAGCTCAAAAAAAAGAATTTTATGAGAATTGAATGGTGTTTTTTGGGGAGGAATGCAATGCCTGTGTTTGGCAGCTGCTTGTCAGAGTCAAAAAAAAGCAGTGGTGTGGCAGGGCTCACTAGAAGTCATGACAACTGCACCCTGTGCTCACTCACTCATCTTGTGTAATCTCATTAAGCCAAGTAACTGTAGGAGATACTTAACTGGTATTATTTTTCCACTTCCTTTCCTGATGGAAGAGCCCTAAGTGTCAATTATCAACATATCTTTCTATTTTCTCCCAGGCTAAGCCAAGAAAGGGCAAAATCATCATTTTACTGAGCCTAACAAACAGACTTCCAGCTGAGAGGCAAAAGCCCATCTACAACTCCTTTAGTTTTCCTCAGTCAGTCACATCCATAGCTATAAGAAGCTGATGTACTGAGCAGTGCTGGATGGTTCAGTACACCTCCCACTCCCTCTGTACAATTAACAGATCTGTTGTCATACAAAATCCTACCTCAGCAAGCCCTAAACCAGCATTTTAAAATCCCAACCTATCATCTTGCCTTTATTTCAGTTGATTTTACAGGCCAGACACAACTAAATTGTTCTGTGAACCACAGAAATGATGAAGAATTGTTTCCCAGGGCATTCTGTCTTGGTTGAATTACCCCACTTAAAAACAACAAACAACACTGCTGCCTAATCACACTTTTTTGTCCCATTGTCTAATAAAACTGAGCTGTTGTCTTTCCCTCATTTGGGAGGGGGGAAGAAAAGCATCATTTTTTCTCTCTGCGAAGGCCTGACAAAGGAGAAAAGTGCACAGGTTTTGTGATATTTGCCACCTCCCAGCCAGTCACAAAGTACTTTGTAGAAAAAGACTGAAGATAGACGTTATTCTCAATTCCCTTTATGAGGCTATTAAAGCTGGAAGTCTGTTTGTTATGCTCAGACTCTGTAAAACCCAAAAACCTGGACAGACAATTCAAAATACAGCCTTGCTTACGACCTTAAGAGAGCAGAACCTGGACAGGCTGTTCAGATTTCCTCACCTCCTTGATCAGAGAGCCAACGTAGAGCGAAGTGAGTGGGGTTTGTTCAGCTGGCTTAATGACCAGAGTGTTTCCACAGCACAGGGCTGGTGCCATCTTCCAAACCAGCATCAGCAGGGGGAAGTTCCACTGCAAAAACACAAATCACTGGTCAGATCAGCCTGGCACAGTCACCTACTCACTTCCTGCAGCCTCTTCCCAGCTCAGGGAGGAAAGGAGCTGGGAGGAAAGCCACAAAGAGAAGCGTCTGTTTATAAAACTGTGTTTGCTTGGACTAAGGAATAGAACTTCCTTGATTTCCCCCTGAGATCCCTGATATTGCTGGCAGTCCTCAAACTAATTTTGTAAGTTGGACAACCTCCTGCATGATGTGACCTCATTCTTTAAAGGAGTTTGATCGCATTTTGTGTAGGATTTTGGCTCTTCACAGAAACTGTTGGAGGCAGTTTCCTGATGCATCACTTCTGTACAGCATCTGTATGTGGGGAATTACAGAATGCAACTACTCATTGAAAAAAACCTAATTTTTCCTCTGTTAAGCACTGGCTGAGTAGTTAGGAGTTATATAATATCATTTAGTTCCAGTTTTATAACTAGGAAACTGCAGTGAGTTGTTCAGTCATGGAAATCTAGGGGAGGTCTTATACTCCCTTCATATTGTAAATTGTTCCTTTCCAATTAGTTTTCTAATTTGGAATTAGGAATCAGTCCACATCAGTTTTCTCTGTGCTAATCTCTTTCATGGTCATGTGTATTTGGGCATCTTGGAGCCTAAGCAAGAAGTGGAAAATCTAGCTCATACTGAATCTCAGAAAGGTCATTTGGCAGCAGAGAGGATTTCTTCATTAAAAATAATTAATGCTGCTTCAGGGATGATGGAAGCAGGCCAACAGCAAGGGGACTTCTTGTCAAGACTCAAGCCAAAGGCCTTCAGCTATCAACAAAGAAGCCAAGTATGTCAGGAATCCACAAATTCACACTTACAAATAAATTAGCAGTGTAGCTTTTGAGCCATGAGTTCTATTCTAACCCTGAGACAAAGAAGAATTTAGTCTCAAGTGTTATTCTTCCAACTTGCTTCACCCTTTTTCCCAGACCTGTTCCATTTCAGTGATCTTCTCCAATGGCCACATCTCATAATTTGCCCATTTGTCTTTTTCTCCTAAGTTTTCTTGGGGGCCCAACTGTGCAGCTTGAGCCATTTACACCTACACTGCTTTTCTACAGTCTCAGAGCATGAAACGGCTCCATTAGGAGCTTTCTGCTGCAGAGTGGCTGGTGACAGTAACAGTAAAGGACTCCAGGGCTGCCTCATGATATCACCTTGGGATAAAAATCAGCCATATGCTGCACTCTGTAAGAGCTTCTCTTGCTAAGAACATTGCTTTAAATATAGTCAAGCCATAGGAAAAAGGGAGGACTGTTAATTGCTCTAGGGAAACATACCCAGAACAGTGACAATCTTTTTAAATCAAGTAGGAATATACAAACCCACAGGCTGTTGGTGTTATCGAGATCGAACTGGGAAAAAAAATTGGAGAAGATTTGTTCTGAGTTAACTGAAGACAGATTTTGTGGTTTTGTTGACCCCAACCATTCTTTATATAAACACAGTGTTGAACTGAAGTCAAATTTGGTTCTGTACTGTCTGCTGTATTTATTGCTGGTCTAGGGTCAACCTGAGATCTTACAAGCCCCACTATGTCCCCTACAGTGACCTTCCAAAGCACCCTGCATGTAGGCTTTTAAAGGAATAGTTCCCAAAGCACTGCTAAGTGCCAAAGGTGGCTGGGAGTGACAAGGAAATACCTTTTAACTGGTGATCAGTGTGAGGAACCTGAGATTTTGATCTTAAGTCATAAATTCTGCTCACCAGCAGTCACACTGCTTGCTCAGAAAAACTGCAAAGTCACCAAGACAAATGTTTGATAACCTCCCACTTTGCCTCACCCTGACACTGCCAAAGAGACCATGTCCTCTCATCATCTGGGGTATAAATTCAGTCCTGCTGAAGAAAAAAAGCAGAATTTCCCAAGACATCTTCAGGATCTGGTCCAGACCTGGTATTCCTAGGGTCCAACAAATCCAATGTCCCACATGTACTTTTTTCAGTCTTTAGCCTTATTTCAAAAGTAAAAAATCCTCCAGGAACTCTTTTTGATCCAAGTACCACATAATCATAGAACATCCTGCATTGGAAGGGATCCACTGGGATCATCAAATTCCAACTCCTGGACCTACACAGGACAGCACCAAGGCTCCCACCACAGGTCTGAGAGCATTGTCCAAACACTTTGTGAGCTCTGGCAGACTTGGTGCTGTATCCAAACAGAGAATCTTGACACAGCACCATTTGCCTCACAAATTGTAGGATACTACATTCAAAGCATTTTACAACCAGACAGGAACAAAATCTGTCTCCCATGAGCTGTAAAGTCTTCTTGGCTGTCTGCTGAAACAGAGCAAGCAACACATGCTAACACTGGAGGCATTCCAAGAGCTAGCCACACTGTCCCCTCAGCAGAGAATGAGACCTCAAGGAAAACTCTATTCAATGAGATTTAATCCCAGAAAGCTCAGAGAACAGCCAGACGTAATTAATTGATAATGGATATGATTTAAAACTCAAAACTATGCATCAGCACGAGGCAGCAAAAAGCCAGCTCTCCTAATGATGAGATGGTTGTCCCAGCAGTGTGAGAGTCAGAGCTCTGACTGGTCTCTGGTGACTGGTGTCAGCCTGAGAGAGCAACAGAGCATCTGGTTAGGAGACCCACCCTTCCACTGCAGAGCATTTCTGTTTCCAAGAGCAATTGGTATGGGGGTAAAACAAGAAACTACATCAGGCCACTGAGATGGGAGTTCCCTGTAGAACAGCTGTGCTTAACCAGGCAGCAAATGGCTGCAGGGTAGGATAGAGTGCACATGGAATTTCCAGTTCTGTGGGAGATGCAGGGCACCAGCACTGTCACTTACTGGGGTTATGGCTCCACAGACACCCATCGGCTCATGCCGGGTGAAACAGACAAAATTTTCATCTGCAAGACAAGAATAAAAGGGGACAAAACAGTCAAAATCCTCACTTTTACAGGAAGTGTGTGAGACAACTGCACAGCAACAGGTTGGAGACAGAACTGTACCCCTGTTAAACAGAACACTGTGTCTGTTCATCTTGACTCATGTCTTTGGAACACCCCAGGCAGATGAACTGAGTACAGGTCTTGTGCCAGCTTGAAAGAAACACCACTCACAGTCACACAGGAACCTTTTAAAACCAGGGTTCAGTTCCTTCTGCAAACTCCCCGTGTTGAGGCTGAGGGGAGGATAACTTTATCACACTGAAGAACAAACAAAATTCATTCAGATTGTGTCCTACTGAAACACACTAAGCACTTGTATCCCTGAGGGAGAGAGTTTTAAAACCCATTTTATACAGAAATCTTGTTCAGTGTAACAGGAATTGCACTCCTGCTAAGAAATCACAAAAAGATGAGACTCTGGAGCTAAAGGAATACCATTCACCTTAAAATAGTGCTGTTACTCTTTCAAAGTGAAAGCAGGAAGAACATTTGCCTTTCAAATTCATTCTTGCTGAACACCTATTTCATTGGGAAGATGTGATAGAGAATAAGAACATTTCTAAAGATGCTTTTTCAAAGTGATTTCAAATCAGGACAAACAAGCAGTGTCCAGACAAGCAAAGCTTTACACCACTCAATGAGGGTGACAAATCTCGTTTTATATGACTGACATGGTTCTTTTTGCTGTCTGCACAGATTGAACTAGCTCAGCCCTCCAGAGCCCTTCCTCTGGTGACTAATTTCTGTCTACAGTGCCTGTCCTTCACGCAGCCTCAGTGATCACCCACATGCAGGGACAAAAGAGGCAGAACTTGAAAATATTCCATATTACCCATTGTGCTACAAGGACTAGCATTCTCTTAACTTCTTCTCATCAACACCATATTTGAACTTCTACACCTGGACCAAAATGTTCTCTCTGTGTGACTGCTCTGTCCAAAAGTTTCTGTTAAAAAAAGCAACAGAAGAGCCCACACATTTTCCAGAGATCTATCGAGGCATTAACCAAGTTCTCCCATTAGTTTCAATACTGAAACACAGCTGCTTAAAATGTATCCTGAGATAGAAAGGAAGTGCAGGATATTTTTTGCAGGTTTTCAGAAGTCAGCCTTTCCATAAATCTCCCTCCCCCTCAAGCCTTATCCCATCCCAGCTCTGAAACTGGGTCTGAAGATACTCACCCACTGGAATAGTTCTGCCCTGAATTTTATCAGCCCATCCAGCATAATACCGGAGTGTTTTTATACAGCCTTCCAGGTCAATGAAATAAGCCTGCAGAAAAGGTTTTCCTGTGTCCATTGTTTCCAGAGTCTGAAAAAAAAAACCCAAGTTGCATGCACTGTCAGACAAGTCAATGTTTTGGGGTTTTTTTCTTAAGAAAGAGCTTTGAAAAAAACCCTCTTCTCAGCTTTACTGTGCCTTGTTCTGAAGACATGGCATGTTCTTCCCTCCTTTTATATTTAGAGAATGAGCTTGTTAGTACAAGTAATGCAGAAGGGAAAGCAGACACAGTAACTCTGATGTGTACAGGAGTTGCTTTGTTCAGGGGCTGCGCTGAAAGAGCACCTTCCAGAAGCCTCCAGAAGGTGAGTGTGGGTGGAATAAAGAGCTGGGGTCTGGGGCATGGTGAGAAACAATGTCAGTATCATAACTTTATCCTAACTGACCTTCCAGCACAGATGTTCTGGAGTCCAGATGGTGTCACTGAAATCAGGCAGAGCTACTTTCCTTCTATTAGAAAAAATAATCTAATTTTTCTACTTCAGTCATAAACTTACATCCAACCTCTGAAAAGTCTCTTTCATCCAATGATAAGTGTATTTTTTACAGAGTTCTGGTAAAGGAATCTTTGGGCTCATATCTGTGCTGAGCCCAGGGCAAGGCAGAAGTTGCTCCACTGAAGCTGCACTGGTGCTGATCAGCTCTAAACAAAGTCCAGGCTGAGCCTGTGTCCTTCACACTGTTCTGGACATTAGCTCAGGGAATGCTTTGTTCTCCACTCAGGTCATTAAACGGGATATTGGTGCAAATGGCCAGCACATCCATAAAGGAAGTACTATCCCTTGGTAGATTGAAACATCTTTGTTTACACATGAAGTCATACCCTGTCATCCTCCACAGACATTAGGGTCCAAACAGCACTCGAACAGACATTCCCCTTGGAATGGCAAGGATTGTTATCCACTGAATATCTGCTAAAACAACTGATTTTTATAAGCCCTTGCTTTGCACGCAGCCAAGGCAGCCAGGGCTGGTTTTCTGCAGTGCAAACAGCAATGCCAAACAAGCCCTCCCAGACCAGAAGGACAGCAGAAAGCTTCAAGTGTGTTCTGGTTAAGGGAAAAGAAGGGTCCTCCAAAGTCACATCAAAAAGTGAGCAAAAAATACACAGGGTTTATTCACACACACACATATATATATACATAATTTTTTTTCTTCCCTCTTATTTGGTGCCCAGAACTGTCTTCAGAACTGAATGTTTTCGTTTTGCCCTGCTGAAACTGAAAGCAGTCATGTGGCAGACAGACACTGTGTTGGGGAAAGAGATCCAGCTCAAAATAATCACAGAGGTGTAGGCTCCTGAGCATATCCCACAGGTGTCATTCCTACTGACCTGTGCAGGACACTGGCTCAGTTACCTGCACATCTGACAACATGGAATGTCAAATACCTATCCCTGAAGATAGAAGTGCAGCACTGAGTTGGAAAGTGCTCAGATCCAAGAGCTTAGGTGAGGATGGACAGCAGCCCCAAGCTGAGGATCTGTGGGTGCCAGCTGGAAAGATGTACAAGGCCTGTGAAGTCCAAAGGTTTCTACCAGCTGAGCACATTTTAGCTCAGGTTCTTATCCCTTTGTGCTGCACCAGCAGGACTCCTCCAGGACAGGATTGTGGAATCATTAGCAATAATTCTTCTGTGCAAGAGTCCAAGTTAACACAGCTTCACAGTGATAAAGAGATTTTCCTGAGCCAGTACATTCAGTAGAAAAAGAAACAGTTCCCACTTACACACATTTTAAACTTTGGATGATATCCAGCAAGAGAAAGATTATCTTTGCAGCCCCCCATTTTAAGGGAAGGAGTTTGCACAGAAGTCAAACCCATCTGCATTTTTGTAATATAGAATGAGTCAGCTGTGGTGGTTTGGTGTGATTGGGTTGTTTTGGCGTGGGTTTTTTTTATAAGAGCTGGGAGACCACTATAAACATTAATGGTTGTTAAAACAAAAAATATTGCTTTGAAAACTTAAGTATTAATATATTTAATCACTTCAATAACTAGCTAAAGTTCTGCAACTATGTAGAAGAACTGACAGCCTTCTAAGACCCCTAAAACCCTGCAGCAAGAGGAACAAAGTCATGACTCCTGTATGGATTCTTCTGCCCTTCATGAAGGGAGAGAAAAGATCAGGTAGATATGGGTACACCAGAGGGATGGACAAGAGTTATGGGCCAACTGATGCTGATTTTTTCACTGCTGCCAGTACTCACTGCCAGGATGACTCTGTCCCGCTCGAGGAGATCAGCCAGTTTGTGCAGGAGTCGTCCTCTGCTTGGGGCATCCATCTGTCTCCATGGAGAGCCCCTCTGGAACGCTGCCTTTGCTGCCTCCACTGCATTATCCACATCAGGCTACACAACACAAGAAAACCTCAGGTTACAAGGAAGGAGCTGGACAATGGCACAGAAATCCCCCAGGCTGCTTCCTAGTTGATGCTGTGGTGGCCAAAACCAAGTTGTCCAACAAAACCACTTTCATTTCACTCCTGGATTTGAATTCAAGCCTGGAATATGTTTTATGTTTGGCCTGGGCTCATAAACAACCTTGAGGTCTGAATACCAATTGGGTCTTTCAAGGGTAATTTAATGTAACTGACTTGTTTATAAAATAATCCAGAATCATGTTCCTGCCAATACAGGATGTGACACTGGGGGAGGATGAAGAATCATGACAGGCCACTGGCCTACATAAATTAGCCTCCTCTAAACAAGTGTGGGCAGGAAAATCCCCCATGAGATCAAGATTTTACCCAGGGAAGTAATCACAGCTCAGATACAGTTCCCTGGAGCCCATGCCAAGGCAGTTAACACACTAAAAATCACCCTTAGATCCTACAACACATTCCCAGAAGATTTCTACCAGATGGGAAAGGTTTTGCTGCTTGGTGGTATGACAACAACATTTCCCTTACACACACTTTAGTGCCATTCTCCCTTTGTCTCCCCACAGCTTTACCATCCTCTGGACCAAATTCAACTCTCTTGAACCAAGTTACTAACCAGAAGGGGGGCAAATTCCCTCTTCCCACACCATCACCCCCAGAGCTTCATGCATTGGCTCTGGCCACAGTATACCCTGGACTCCTCCCTTCACCTCAGATATATTGATTAAAAAAGTGAATCCAAGGGCTCCCAATCCAATGGAATCTATGGGAACACTGCTACAAACATCCACAAGGCCAAGGCTGTACCCCAAACATTGATAAAGCTTTGGACAGACTCCTGCTGTATGTAAGGTCTGGCACAGCCCAAACCTCACTTCAGCTGATGGAGAGCTTGCATCTCACTGCAATAGATGGCTCAAAAGGGTGGGAAAGCAGGGAGAGTGTCAGACCTTGATCATTCTTCCCAGCACTTCACCAGTTGCTCTCATCTCTTCCTTTTCTCAAGTCTTGTCTGGATACAATTAGGAAATAAGTCTCAGAACTGATCCAAGGTCTGGCCACATGCCCCACAGGGGGATGTGTGGTGCTCAATTAAGAAAAAAAATGTGCATAGGGAGACACTCAGTCTTCTTAAAAAGTTTATGATCAAAACTGGAAGTCATCACCCATGGCAATGGCACCTTACATTAAATTTGGCTCCATTTCTTTACAACTTTGAAATATTCTGACCTGTACCATCAGGAGAAGAATTCCATCCTTTTGGAAGAGCACTGGTGGGAAGCCATTGGAGGAAACCTGTGCTGTCACAGGACGGCTCTGGTCCAGCAAGGGCAGAGGTGCCCAGAGCCACTGAGCACTGACAGGCAGCCCTGCCTGGGGCCCATCACCCACAAGCACAACAGGCTTTTGAATGGTTCACTCTGCTGGAGTTGATCTGGATTCAGCCTGGAACATCACAAAAGCCAGAAGGCATCACCAGCCCCTGCACACTTCTGTAGCCCCTATCCTGCCTGCTGGAATGAAGGCTTAAGCTGAAAAAAGGCAGTATTTTATGTGACAGAGCAGGCAAAGGAATATAAGTGTGTCAGGTTTAAACAAGTCCTCCCTTAGCAGCAATTAATTAGTTCAGCAATCAGGCTGGAAGCACTGAAATGCAGGGAACTGGGTCTGCAGTGGCACAATGCCCATGGTACTGAGGGTCTTCCCTCTACCCTGGCACTGAACAGGAGTGAGATGACTGCATGGGCAGGGGACTTCAGTGCATGCCCAGATCTTCCTCTAAAAATAGGAGCACATGAGCCCTGCTGCACCTCCTGTAGAGACAAAAATGAAGATAACCATCTTTCTCAGACATTCTGGGTACAAATAGTGGCTCAGAGGCTTCAATCACTGTCACACAGGCAAACAGGCTTTCCCTAAACATCCTGGGGGTAGCAGCACCAAGACATATCCTGAGAGCCTTCCTGCACAGCCTCAATAGGCCTGAGCGACCAGCAAAAACAAGGAAATTCTTCAGGAAGACTGAAATGCCATTCTTAATCCATCCTGTTATGACTAGGCATTAGGGGAGTCTGAATGGCATGTTCATTGCAGGCATGTTGCAATAGGTAGGCACAAGGCGTGACAAAGTGACTCCAAACTGTCAAGGTGCCAGGAACACCCTGTGGTGCACAAAACCACAGGAGGAGGGGATCCATGCATCCTGGTGCTCCACTCAGATCTATAACAGATTTACTGAGCATGACATGAAAAGCTCCACTAAGAATATTAAGATTGCAAAGTCTTTACAGTGTTGGGAAATGCCTGCAAACCTTCATACCCACCTGAGGTGTTTGAATTATGATACAACCCCCAGTTACACAATCACATACCTTCCCCCCTGAACAAACTGAGCACTGTTCTTTGTTCTGAGCTGCCTCGTCCATCTTCCTCCTCTACCCCAAGTCCTGCTCATTGCTGCTCCCTTTTTCTTTCCCGTTCTCTTTTCCTGTCTCCTGCTCCAGCTGCAGAACACAGTGAAGACCATCACCCCACTGGCTCTGTGAGTGGGGAAAACACCTGCAAACATGCCTTGCTCAGCTTCAATCTCAGGGTGCCCCGGAGTGCTCCAGTGAGGAGATGTGCCAGGAATGGTACAAACCCACTGGAGACCCTCTTTCTTCAATTCACCTACTGACTTCTTCAAAAAGCCACCTCTATGTACATCTTGGAAAGGCACTCTTCTGACACAGGGCACGAACATGTCACAGTTTTTCAATTAGAAGATGTCCCCTGACCTGCTCCCCTGCAAACAGTCCACACATTGAATTGCTTTAAGCTCCAAACTCAAATTCAAAATGGCTACAAACAGCATCCTAACAGCTTGAAGTGTCCAAAACCATTACTGAGGGCATTTCAAGTTTGCTGTGGTCTTACCTCAGCCTGCCATTACAATCTGAAGGGAACAGGCTGTCTGTGAACATATCCCTCTCACAACCCTTCAAAGATCCACATGAGAGTGAACTCTTCAGAAACAGTCATGACAGAGACTTGACAGTTACAGCTGTGGACCTGCTGCTCATGCTCTGTGGCAACTGAGCTGGGCAACCCTTTGAGGAAGAAGCACTTTTCCCTTGATGGATGTCAGCAAACTGCTAGAAGGAAGAAGCCTGTCTCCAAGTGTTAAGGACAGCAGGGTTACTCCTTTTCCACCTGGCAAACAGTTGGACACTAAACTTTTATTTGTGAGGCCTCCAGTGGAAACATCCGCCATTTTATTTCCAGGGCTTCTTTTTCCACACACACTTTTCTTTATCCCTCAACTGTCCCATCAAGGACAATTCTGTAACTAAAGAACAGACAACAAAACCTTTGCTTCTAGGCTTATAAAGCATTGGCCAAGTTTCAGCACCAGACTAAACTGTCATCACTGAGATTTCAGCTGCCAAATTTCCACCCCTCACGTGCAGCCTAAGCAAAACACTCTGCATGGCCAGGGAGGGGCAGGTTTCTGTTCAGAGCTTGGGAAGGGGAGTTCTGCTCCCAGCCTGCTGTGAAGGCAAAGGCAAACATTGGCAGAGCACAGCTACAGCCAGAACCAGTAGCAGGAACTGCCACCCCTGCAGTGGCACTGGCCAGCACAGCGAGTACAGTGGCACATGGGGACAAGGCACTGGAAAGCACCAAACACAACTCATCACTTCCTGTGGTGACTCCAGCAGACTGGAGTTACAGCCCCAGGAGGGGATGAACCAGAGCAAGGAAAGTCTCACGGACCTTAGTTTGCCAGAATAGAGTGGGATGTGGTGACCAGAGGGCAAAGAGCTAGTCGGGGATGGTTGTCTCTCATGACTCTTTTTAATTAACCCAGATCAAGGTCTAATCCCCACTCAGTTCCTTGCAAGAACCCAATTAGAGCAAAATACTGTTTTAAAAGGTGTGATGTATAGAGACACTTTCAGCACCCAAAGCACACCTAGCCTACATTTTTGGCTGCAAACAGGTTTCCACTAAGAAACCAGTCACCTGTACTGAGTATTCAGGGGGAGAAAGCTCCACTGCCTGGAAAAGTTTACAGTGATCCTCCTGCAAGCTAGAAGCTGAATTCAGACATGAACAAACCTCAAGGAGGCAAAACCAGCCTGTTAGTTCTGTATAACAATTTTCTTTAGCCAACATCAAGAAGCAGGCACAAACTGCTCATGTAATACTCTGTAGCTGCTTGAGGAGACACTTAGCTCAGGGAACAATAACAACGTCATGGTTTCTGCCTATCAAAATACAGTTGCATCAGAGTCAGCTTCAATTCCACTGTTTACATGCCACTGCAATTAAACACAGTTGTGTCCTACCCAGTCAGGATAAAGAAATTACACATAATGTTTGGTTCTGCCTCAATGTGTAATTGCCCCATGGATGCACAGATCCCCAGTGGCAATAAGTCTTGGAGGCTGCCTCACAAGCATTGGATGAACTTAAACAGCATGAAAAAGATCTCAGTGCAGGCACAAATGGCCACACTGCCTATCACTTACTGCCCACAGCAATGAGCTACCAAAGCCCTGGCACAGCACAGCAGCTGTGAATCACCTTCCCATGACTTCCTCCACAAAGCCAGATGTTGGCCCAGCTCTTTTCCATAGGTCAGACCAGTTGGCCCATACATGATGAGCTGCTCTGGACAAAAAAGTGTCACATGTGATTGTTTCTCACCTCAGACTGTTACCAAACCCAAGCAGTTACATCTCAGGTTACTCTACAGCACACCAGGGCCAGACAGGGACTGCTAAAGCTCTTGAGATACTGGTTTGGCTTTAGTGAGAGCTGCCACATTTGTGCAGGAAGCCAGAACCCACAATACCAGCTGGAAAAGCAGCACCACATCTCCAGCAGAAAGCAGTCAATGCTTGCATGACTGAGCTTAAATTTCCCCAAGCACTCAGGTTGTTTGTGTTTAAAAAAGGGGGGAGTTTCAGTTCAGTGTCTCCAGCAGGCTGCCCTGCCATTGGGGTATAAACCACCCTCAACACAGGGCCCAAATTCTGTCGGGGTGTGCACACACCATCATTGCTATTTCCTCAGGCTGGCTACTTCCTTCCAGTCTATGGCACAAGAATGATGCTCAATCTCATTCCTCTGACAGTGTTCAGCAGCCAGTTCCTACCAGGGAAAGTGCCTCTGACAAGCTGGACAGGATTGATGCCACCCAGCCTGTGTAATTCTTGAGCAGCACATCCAGGGTCCCAGACCTCCAGCTCAGGCTGGCCAGAGGGATGTTGTTGTTAAAAGCCAGCATTTCCTCTGCAGGCTTCCCTACAAAAAGAAATCCCATGGAAAGTTTCTTTTGCACTGCTTGTCCGACAACACTTACCTTATCTCCTTCCTCAATGTCACAAATTTTCTCCAGTGTTGAAGGGTTGTAGGTGGGGAACTTCTTTCCACTTGTAGACTTGTGCCACTCATTGTTAATAAATATCTGAAGAGAGAGCAAGGGGAGTGGGATGGGCAGGAGAAAGAAAAATAACTGATATGGACAAAAAACCCATAAGTGTTCCTCAAAGGTCCAGAGGCTCTTCAACTTCCACCCATGGCAGAGTCAAGTGTGCTCAGAAGCATTTCTACAAACTTTGTGCACCCATTCAGTTTTGAGCCAGAGGAAAGCAGAGCACGGGTCCCACACAGACCAACACCAGGATTTGGCAGTGAGAAATGGGCAGTTTTTGAAATACATCTCCATGGGAACAGCAAGCAGACACCAAGAGCAACTTGTATGGTTGAAGCAGAAGGAACCCCTTGTTAAGTGTCACTGTACAATCATTACTTGGCTGTTTGTGCCCTGCCCTGGGCTACCTCCACAGCTTGCTCCCCCTCCAGCAGTGTCCACAGGAGGCGGGTTCTGGCTACCCCACCATGCCCTGTCACAGGCCAGATCAAGCCTCCCACGTCACTTGGAGTCATCTGTGACAAGATTTAAGTGTTTCAAAATATTGAATTTCCAGAGCAAGAACAAACAGTCCCAGCATTGCGTAACTGAAAATGCATTAAATACTGGAGTGCTGTTACTCACTGTAAACAGAACATGAATACCTATATACAATTAATGGATTCAACATGCATCTTATCCACGCTGTGATCTGACTTGGCAGTGTTATATTTTATAAATATACTTTAAATAAGATTAGATGAAGTAATCTTTATTAGTAGCCTGCTAGTGGCTATAAGCTAGTACTTTTATTTGGAAGCCATCCACGTTTGCAATCTTGTTTATGAGTCTCTACACACCACCAGGAGATTAATGTTGCATCTCTTACATTCGGAATTCCCACTGCTTTGGGTCATAGTTTTCTTTTCTTGGGCAGCTTTTTTTCCTGAAAGGACTCTTTCTTACTATTTCTGCATAAAGCATCCCAAGCGTAATTGGTGTAGAAGCTGCACTGCTGGACCCACCTGTTTCACACAGGCTGAGAAAAAGAAAATTTCCTAAAAAATATTGCTCAGAGAAGTCCCCAGAAAAGATACAGTGTTAAAAATATTAATTCCAGTTTAGGACACCAACTCTCCCAAACTACCTCTGTTATTCAAGTTCTACATTTTAACATTTACACATTTTAACTTCAGTTTTTCTGTATTTCCCCAATGAAGCAAAGTCATATTATAAATGTAGGAAATACAACAGAAACCATAAAATTACAGTATCAGGTATATGCTCACAAACTAAGGATTGGGGAAGGATACTGATTTTTCCTTTGCATTCAATGCTAATTCTGAGGGAAAGTGATGTTCCTACTAAGTAGCAAAACACAAGAATGACAGGACCAGGCTGTTTTAAATGTAACATATACACTGGCATCATTCTGGGAATCCACCACATATCACGAGTCCTTGGTGCCAGGAGTGAAAATCAAATCAAATAGTGTATCAGTAGTTCATGCTTCATAGCCAGAATTTGAGACACAGAATTGTGGACAGATCACTTCCATCACACACCCGTGACAAGCACTAAGCTGCTCGATAAGAAAGATCTTTGTTGAAAAACTTTGCGTCTCCCCCAGCCCCATAACTGGTAGAACCAAAACCAAAAATCTCCTCTAAGCAGAGGGAAGTGTGCTGTCAGCTGTAAACATCTGGTAAAACTCTGAGCTTGGACAAAACCCCTCACAGTTTTATGCAAATTGACTGCTGCTCATTATTTTCTCAGATGCACCAGGAGCATCAGATCAAACATCAAACTCACACTTTTAATTTACGTTGGTTTCCACTTTAAAGATACTACCTTGACTCTTTTAGTGCTCACAGTCTCTGGCAAAACTGCGGAGCACAAACTGCGTGTTTTAAAACATACACGGCTGCAGGATAAGATCCCTAAGGACTGTTTAAAAGTGTTCACAACAATAAAAATAACAAAAACCAGAACATTTGGATGTTTTAGAAGAACTCAAATGGCCGTGTCCATTTTGGACGCAGGAAAAAGCTGTTTGTGCAGCGTTACGCCATTCTGCAATCAGCAGCTGCAGACCCAATTTACTGCTAAATGACAAGTTTATCTGACAAATAAAGAGTAGATAAATTTCGGATGTTAAAAATTAATCTAGTCCAGTGATTGCTCCTAATTGCTAATCTGTTTCAGTACTTTGGATGCATAATTCAAATCAACGCCTCACCGGATAAGCTATCGCTGTTCACTCCTTCTCGCTAGAAGGGAATGAGCTTGAAATTTTGTTTTTTCTTAATACCTAACACAAGAAATGTAACAGTAACACACTCGTTCAGTCCCTCCAGCTCTTTTAGTCCAGGCAAAAATTGAAATTATGGCAGCCAAGGCTCCCCAGCAGCATAACCAGCCAGGACGCTTTCCCCACTGCACAAGGCAGCGGGTCAGGCTGTTGTGGAACAAAAAAGCAACTCAGCAATCGCAGAGCTACAGCTGCACTGGGAGCAAGGATTTCTGTAGCCCCGCTCAGCTCCAAGCCAGCCCCACCTCTGAGGGACAGAGGTACCAATCTCCGGAGCTTTTGGTTTGTACCAAAAGGTCAGGAGCAATCGTTTAAGGGGAAACTCAATGGAAAGCGAAGAGGTGAGGGTTTGTGTGGGCTCACTGCCTGACTTCTCCTCTCGTGGGGAGGCCATGGAGTTGGGACGAAGAGTCACCAACACCAGCATCTCGTGTGGAGCTGCAGGATGGCTCCAGTCTCACAGCAGAGCCTTTCACAAGGCGCAGTCCTGCCAGACACCGGCCCTGTGCTCGCCACCACCCAAACCCACTGCTGGCACCGAGCCACCGCCCCGACAGAGAGCTGGGGGTCGACAACAGCTGAACAAAACCCCAGCAAGCGCCTTCCTGAGGGAAAGGCCCCTCCTCGCCCTGCCCAGGCTCACGCCATCCAAATCGGATTTTGCTGAGCGCCAGCGGGGAGCTGGAGGCGTTCACAGGTGGGTTGGGAAGGAAAGATGGTGTCAGGCACCACAGCCAGGGAGAGGAGCCCAGGGTGCCTGGGGCAAAGTAACAGCTTTGGTGGAGTTATTTTATTAAAAAGAAAAAGGCAGGTTTTGGGCATTAGGGATTGGGGCAAGTGTTGCTCCATTAGAAACACCCCTGTCATCTGCTTGCTCAACCTCAAACCCCCATAAATCTACTATCTCAGGCAGCAAAAGGAATAAAATAAGCTAAGAACAACAACACTGAGGGTGAAAATTCCGTACTAAAAATGCAACACCTCACCACCACCACCCTGACTCCACCGAGGATCAGCGACACCACGGCGAAGCCCACCCGCCGCCCAGAGCCCCACGCCTGGCGGGCTCACCTTGGTGTACTTCACCTCCAGGCTGCGCAGGGGCCGCGGCAGCGGGGGCACTTTCTTGTCGAGCTGCCCGTTCTCCACGGCGCCGTTGAGGGCAGCCATGGCCCCGCCGTCGAGCCCGCGCACCTTCTGCCCGCTGACAGCGCCCGAGCCGCCTTAAGAACGCCGCGCGCGCCGCCCGCCCGCCCCCATTGGCCGCCGCCCCCCGCCTCGCGCTCCGGCCACGCCCCTCCGCGCCCCGCCCCTGCCCCTCGCGCGGCCGCAGGTGACGGGCGGCGCCGCCCCACCGAGGCTCCGCAGGGCGGGGGGTGTGTGTGTGCCCACAGAGCTGCGGCCCCGCCGGCCCCACACGGGTCACAGAGGGCCCCCGAAGGGCGGCTCAAAGGATCCCAACGGGCTGCCAAACGGATTCTACTCAAGCGATTCCCCTCAGGCCGTAAATGGTTCCCCGCCGGGCTCTCTACAGAATTCCAAAGGCTTCCCCTCAGTGTTTCCACAGAGTCGGTCAGGGCTACCCAGAGAGCTCGGCCATTGCTCCCTCAGGGCTCCCCTCAGGGCTCCCCTCAGAGCTCCTGCGGGGCTGGCTCACAGCCCCACGCACGGCTCTGACATTGCTCCCCGCAGGGCTCTCTACAGAGTCCCAAAGGGCTCCCACTGGGTTCCCCTCAGTATTTCCACAGAGACGGTCAGGGCTCCCCCGAGGGCTCGGCCATTTGCTCCCTCAGGGCTCCCCTCAGAGCTCCTGCGGGGCTGGCTCACAGCCCCATGCACGGCTCTGACATTGCTCCCCGCAGGGCTCTCCGTGGGGCTCTCTCTGGGCTCCCCGCAGCCAAGGGCAGTGAGGGAGCAGAGCTGGACGTGCCCAGATGGGCTGTAGGGAGTAGAGCGGCCACCCTGGATTCCCCCAAAGGGTGGCACTGGGGTGGTCATGGGAGGATGTGCCCTCTGCTGCCTTCTGCTTCTGCGTCCCACCCAAAACCACCCAGAAGTCATTCATGGGAGGACCTTTGCAGGGGTCTCCATGAGAATAACACCACTGTCTCCCAGCAATGAGGATCTGCTGTTCTGGTGCTCTGACATCTTCACCTCAACGTGCAATACCTGATCCTTCACTCAGTGCCTCTGGAGAGCTTTCCAGGACTGATAGTAAGAGAAGAACGTGACATCAAATGTCTGATGTGCATCTGACAGCAGCTCCTCCCCATTCCTGTGTGTGTACAGGAGTCTGGGACCAGTTTGCCCATCCCAGTCTGGCTATCCCAGTCAAAGGACTCCAGCCAGCTGGGGCAGGACCAGGCCCTTCCACTGGAAAGTCCTACACTGATAACAGCATATCTGTGTTCCACTCAAACAACTTACAGCATGGTGCTCATAGTAGTGTACTTGAGTGTCGAGAAAGATGCTGTCTTTCAAGAAGTCCTGAAGGATATGGAACATGTCTTAAGTGACAGATCTAGGCTCTGAGCCTGAACAAGTTCGTTATGTATTGCTTAACTTTATTCTGCATAAAATATGTGTAAGTCTTTGCAGGCTGAGGGCCAGGACACTCGGAGCAACCTCACACCCCCACACACATGGAAGATAATACAACATATTTTCCATATAACAAGTGGCAAGATGCCAGAAGTTATCTTCCAAAATGTTCTGCAGAATCTGTAATTCCCAGCAATAGTCAGCACTTTGCTGTTAGAATGCTTAAAAATACTCAGAGCTTCCAAAGGCAGATAGCCCGTGATATCACAGTGGCGTAGAGTTAGTGCTGATTCAGAAGGGAAAGTACCTTGATGAATCAACCCCCACTCCCTGCAGCTTGCAGGATGTTTTTGGAGGTCTTCTGCCCAGGTGAAAATCTATCTAATGGTGATTGGTGGAGAAATGTTTATTTCTAAGCTGTCCATTTTTAACTGTCCAGTTGCTATTTCCCGCTAAAGCTACAAATGCACCCAAGCTAGAAGAAATCTCTCAGCTAAATCCCAGTGTATTCCTAGTCCCAATGAAGATGAGTTTGTCCATTTCTGTCTGTACCTTGCCCACAGAAACACTCAGTGGAAAGTACTTTTGCAATTAGAGGACAAAATATCAGGATGAGGAGAATGATGAATAAGAAGTTCCAGAACAAGCAGTGTCTAAAGAGTCATTCCAGTGAGTTGTCTCATGTGGAATGACCTTGTCTCTGATGAGGAAGATTTTATACAGGACAATTATCCTGGGAAAATTATTGACTCTTTGAGTTAATGTTGGTGCAGTGTAAGATACATCTAAGGCAGAAATTCCATGTACAGGGTTTGGGGATGTGTAAGACTTTTAAAATGTTATACAAAGTGAATGAATGGTGAGTCAGCAACATATGAATGAGCTGAAATAATAGACTTTAATGGATATACATGTTGTGTTTCCTCTGATAACGTCACAGGAAGAGTAACAGAATGTTCTGCTGTCAAAGAATTTTGTGGACACTGACTGGTCCTTTGTTGAGCAAACTCAATCCTGGCATAAGTGGGAAGTCCACCAGCCCCAGAAGAGATGTGTCTTTTGTGCTTCTACCAGATCCACGGGGTGGAAATACATCTCCAGACATCTGTGTGGGAGAACCCCTAAAAGCATCATCAGACCCTTGACAGGAACAAGTGTGAGACATTTTACATTCATTCCTCTGCCTCAGGAGGGCCATGCCACTGCTAGGATAGAGGGACTGAAAACAAGGTTTTTACCTATGTTTGCAGCAGTTGATCAATGTGTCAGAAACAGGAGCACGAGGAAGAGCATCCATCGGTGAGAGGTCACATCACCACTGAGTTACTCTGTTGTGTTCTCCTGTCACAGAGATCTCAGCAGTGTGTCCTTAACCTGCTGCAGTGACAGCTGTGCATTCCCTGGAGCTGCTCTGCAAAGCTGTATCTCACAGAGAGTTTTTATGCTGTCAGTACACCAGCTCTGCTCTGCCAAGCAGAACCAAGATCACCTTCCCACTGTTGGGTTGGACATGTGCACTCTTAAATCTGCCACCGTGAGACCTGACCACGGCTCTCTGTGCTGCCCTGCCTGTCTGTGCTAAGCACAGTCCTAGGACATGTTCCTGCTATGATGCTGCTGTCTCCCTATCTTTTAGGGATGCCAAGTGTTCCTGTAGGAATTAATTTCTCTTATTTCCCAATCTTATTTAACCTTAAGGAGGGGGATATTACTGGTGGTATCTCCTCCAAATACACTCTGCTGTCTCTTATGCCCTGGCTCTAGCCCAAGAGTGCAGGGAGCTGTATATAGGACAGTGAAGACATGTCCAACCTACCTGGGTGTTTCTAGACCCTTTTGGCATCCTGCCCCATGGATGAAGACAGATTTGGCAGTGGGGCACATATTAGAGGGCTGTGTTTGCCCAGCCAGTGGTGCTGTAGCCATTGACAGATACTCTACAAACTGAGAGTACTAGTAAACTCTACTATCATCAGTTGATATTTCCAAGTTTTTTTTTTTCATCCAGACCTCAGCATGTGCTTCCAGCTGACCAGCAGTGCTGTAGCTGTGTAGAGCAGTCAGCCTGGCACACAGCCAAAGCTTATCCCACTTATTTTCCATATACCCTGAAGCCCATGCACACACAAACATAAATACGTGTGTGAAACAATATATTCTGAAAGGCTACTGAGGCTCTATGCTCCAGCATTCAACAGCCCAGAGTGTCCAGAATTTGCCTGGTTTTCCTCATCCAGATGAACTGTAATTGAGTTATCCACGCCCTTTTCCTACAGGCATCCCCCTCACTCTGCATTGGCAATGGTTGCTGCTCCTGAGGGAGCAGCTCCCCTCATGATTTATTCTCCTCTTGTTTAATGTGCAGCGAAGGGGCTTTTTACTGCCTGTTATTCAAACTGTGCTTTGGGCACAAAATTATTCATTTCCGTATGGTTTTTCCATGGTGCTCATGACAGCAGTGTCTGAGAGTTTCACATGCACTGTTTCCTTTTTCCAGTCATTTTGAGAAGATGCTGACCCTGTATTATCAGTGAGGAAAGAAGGCAAGCAGTGATGAATAAAAAAAGGGTCTTCATAATTTCAGTTTCCCGATGTGAGTCACCCACAGCCTGAGTGCTTTGATGACAAACATTCAGAGCTCAGCTCCAGCAGTCATTGCACAATCTGGATCTAAAGATCTCCCACCCAAACACCCAGGTAAGGCAGAAAGTGCTGGTGAGTGCATTGCTCCCCAGTGACTTTAATCTGTGAATTTTCTGTTTTTTTGAAAGTTTACCATTCCTGTAACTTTTATTTCCTGTAGGTAGTTCTCTAGAGTTGGAGTTAAATCTAAGCAAATTTAAAATCCATAAATTTCATCAGTCTTGACCAAATTTGCTGTGATAAAGGTTAGCAGCAGGATGGACGGTTTTGCACTGTGGTGTGATTGGCATTTTATGGGCTCCCTGTAGCAGAAGTGACTGATTGATAGGGACTGGCCGTGTGAAGGTAGTGAGACATGCTTTGCCAGCACATTTTGATTTGCTTTTTTTCCAAATATTTTCTGGCTGCACGATAGTGATAACTGAAGTGCTGCCTTCAGTTGTGAAACACATTGATAAACTGAGTAGAGCTAGTTTTGGTAAAAAATGGCAGCTTTTAATTTGGTGATGTATGCAAAGTATTCACATACAATTTCAAAAGGATTTGAATCCAGAGAGGTGCCATAAAAAGTCGTAATAAAAAAGATCAACCTGTCCTGAAGATACCATGGAAATGGTATGTGTTATGTGAGAGTTTTTCTTGCATAAATCCAATCTTAATTGGGCTGTGCTGGTGCCTACAACCCTCCTCCACTGATAGTAATGGAGAGGGGCTGTAGACATGGGATGTATTTTGGAGTGTGAACAGCCCCATGAACTCAGCACCCTCCCATATCTGTGTTGCCCTTCTCATGCCCTATGGTATTAAGCTTCAATTTTAACACGTCTGGGACTGAAGAACACTTTCTTTTGCTGTTCCCTCTCCACCTCCAAAAGTCCTGTGCGTAAAGTTGGAGAGAGACGATGTGAGATACTGCAAGATGCTATTTGTGCAAACATTTGTAATCCTAAACATGACCTCATGATGCAAACCAGGACTTTGGCGGCTCAAGACAAAACACAGCCTTTTTATGCTTTGTGCTGTAATTACTTCATGAAGCAAAATCCTCGGTCAAACTAATTTTCTTCATACATATCATAGGTATTAAACTGCGACTGTGCACAAGGATTGGCCTTTCCTTTAGCTAGCCTGGCTCCAAAAGTAAATTGGAAAAGTAAGTGGCAAGGAAATAGCAAACAGCTGAACATTTTGATGCCTTTTCTATTAAAACAAGGTCCATTTCCTCTAGTCTTCACTTCTCCCTGCCGGGCCAAGCATTGGAAGATGAGGAGAATGGGAGCAGGAACAGAAGCAAGTGCGAGATAACCTACTAAGATAGTGCCTGTGCTGTGGAGAAGTTCAAGGACCTGTTTCCTTACAAACCATTCAGCGTGTCTGGCACCACAGAGACGATGGGAACCACTCCCTGCATTTATCTGGTGATGCAGACCTGAGGATTATTTGCCTACAAACAGCTATTGTTTGCAAGACTGGCAAATGAAAAAAACAAATATATTTGTTTTCTCCACAGATCATGTTGCTTCCTACTTTCTCTCGATAAGAGGCATCTGGGGACAGTGCCCAGGTTTTGGAAGCAGTGGTTGTCTAGTTAGGAACAGAGAAGCCTAAAATGTGCTTTCTTCTTCTGCTCCTTCCTCCCTGTCTCTTTGCTCTCACTCATTGTCACATCTGTTCTGGGCCCAATGCCCAGCAGTTCAGCATTAACGCCTCAGTACACACAGACTCACACAGCTGAGCAGTTCGCAATGCAACGTACCCAGTGCCGTCATGTCCTCCCAAATCAAGCTCCTGCAAACCATTTTTGTTTACGGGAAGGATCACTTGGCTTCCGGATGCTACTTGTGAGCTGTGCCCAGCTGACTCGAGACACTCCAGGTCTTCCCAGAGAAATGGTTTTGCAGGGCGCCGTCGTGAATCTAGAAAATACAGAACAGAGCAGGTAAACAAACATCCTTAAAGAGGATCCTGTCTCAGACCTTGATCCTGCAAACCCACACCGGCTTAATGTTAAGCACATGAATAGTCCCAGATGACTTCAGCAGAGCTACTCACATGCTCACAGTGCAGGGCATTTGCCAGATCAGAGCCTTTATGTCTAATTGCAAAATAAAAGACAAGTCTCCCAGTTCTATCAACTGTAATGAATTGTTATTAGCAGCACAATTTAAAATAGCTGCGGGGCAGATCCCTGGCAGACCACTGGGGATAAAGTGATGTGGACTTGTTGCAACAGAACCTGGAAATGCTTTTTCTTGGATAAATTGCCATGCCAGTCATATGAAACACTAACGCTGTGATAAGGTTGTTTTTGTAGGCTTTAACCTGTGCAAGGCTTTTCCTTTTGAGGCTATTCTCTGCACAATTCCTCTCTTTTCCACCTTTGGAGTTAAATTCTGCTGCTTGAACCAGGAGTCGGGAAACTGCTCTGCTCCTAACCTTGGCGGTACTTTCTGTGAAGATTTGATGACGTTACGGTGTCCGAAGGCACCTTTAAAAGCCACAGTGGGAAAAAGCCAAACCACGGCCCCGTGTCCAGCAGGTTCTTTGGCACCAGGTCAGCATCCACGACCTGGGCTGTGCGCGGGGTCCCACCCGTGTCCCCTCGGGTGAGGGGCTGCGCAGCACAATAGGCGACATTGTGTCCCGTCACCGCCACTAACGGCGAATCTGGGGGCACAGAGAGCGAAACCCACCCATGTTTGTTAATGAAGGGCCAGCCCCGGGCCCTCATTAGGAGCCCGCCGGGCCGTGCCCCGGCCCCACCGCCCGCCGGTGCCGGTGCCGAGCGCGGAGCGGGCGCGGCGCTCAGCGGGCGCGGAAGGTGGCGCGGCCTCTCCGGGCTGGCGTTTGCACCTGGGGCTGCCGCGGTTTAATGGACTTTAACACATGCAAACAAGAGCTTTTGTGTGCGGGCACAAAGGCTGCCCCGGCGCGGGGTTCTCCCCAACACTGCCGCATTGTTTCCCCTCCGCTGCTTCTTGTCACCCTCCTTGTCAGAGTTTAATGAGGACAACGAGGTTTCGCAGGCTCATTTCGCACTTCAGCAACTTTCTAACACTTCCCTAACGAGGGAGAAGGGGCCGGAGCGATCGGGGGCGCCGGGGAGGAGCAGCCCCGGGAGAGAACGGCAGCTCCGGGGCCGGGGCAGGTGCGCCCGGAGCCGAGCCGGGATGCTGGACCGAGTAGGGATGCGGGGACTCTGCCCCCTTCCAGCCCATCTCCGGCTCCTCGACGTGACTCCATTAGAAAAGCCCAACCTATTACGCGATTTAAGCTCGGCCGAGAGGGCGGGAGTGTGCCCGTGGTGCCCCGGAGGAGCAGCGAGGCTGCGGCGAGGCGGTGGCCGCTGGTACCGCGGTGGGCAGCGGCAGGGACCGGCCCCGCGGCTCGCTGTGAGGCATTTCCCCAGAGCTCGTAGTTTTCCCGGGGCAAGTAGCTTTCCCGGGAGCAGGTAGCATTCCCCGGGCTCGCCGGGCCGGAGATCGGCAGTTTTCTCACCTCCCGCCGGTCCCCGCCGAAGCCGAGCGTCCCTCCCGAAGGCGAGGCGGCAGCGGGGCGGATGCTCGGCTCCTCTCCCCTCAGCCCGGGGCAGTTTCTCCCCATCCCGATCGTGCGTTCGCCCCGCACCGCTCAGCGCGTTCCGCTGCCCCGGCGCTGAGCGGGATCTCACGGTGATGGGGACGGACCGGCGGGCGAGGGACACCGAGCGGGCTCGGTAAAACTGCCCAAAGCCCGGATTTGCACCGTTCAAAGCCCTCGAGGTGTTGTAAGCGCTTTGGGCTTTGGAGGAGCGGCTTCTCCTCCCCAAACGCAGCCATTCCCCTCGGGCTGGTTTTATTTCCCCCCCTCTAGACAGCCAACGGTCCCAGGCAGACCGTAGCTGCAGTTTTCAGGGGTTTAGATAGAGATTTTGGGGAGGATTTGCCTTTAGCCTTTGCGAAGCCTCGTTTCTGCCTCCTGTTCCCACGACTGAAATCTCCCCTCTGCTTTTTTTCTTTTTTCCCTCTTCTGTGCGTGTGAGAAATGGAAAACTCGAGAAGTCGTTTAATGCAAAGGGATTTTAAAACTCAAAAATATGCTGTGAAAGAAAAAAACCAAAAACCAACACCCCAACCACTTAATTAGATACTTACCGAAGGAGTCATTAGAGCCTGCTGGGTATAACACGGTTTATAAGTTCTCTGGCCACAAAGAAATTCAATAATTACTATTTTTTAACTCCCTTACAATGGGATGGGTGAAGGATGGAGTGTGATAAACTTAACTCTGTTCCTGGGCTTTTTGCAGATTAGCCTTTGGCATTCACTGGTAAATACCAAGTGAATAGAGACTGTGTGACCACAGTCCCTTGAATTAGGGACAAACATTTCCTCTGTGCATTTTAAATAACGCTACTGCCAAATATTTTGTTACCAGAGATCATTATCCTTTTGAATGAAAACTCGAGGAGTAAAGGCATTGGTTTTGTCTTTGCTGGTGTGGAACAGACTATATGATATCTAGAACAGCAACAAGCTTTCACAAATTGCTATATGATTTCTACTGCCAGGTTCTGTGATATTGGATACGACATAAAAATAAAAAAGCCGGGCAGATAGACACAGAAACTCACAGAAACCACCTGTATATTTTGTTTCAAAGGAAAATCTCAGCTATTGTCTTACTGGCTCTGGTTCTGTTAGGCCTTGGATCTGCTTAATCTTTAAAGCTATTCAAACAAATTGAATGATACAAGGCAAGTCTTCTATAATTAATCCGGATTCTTGAATTTTGATACAAACTTTTATGTAACCGAGAAGTTTCTCTCTTTTCCTTGCAAAGACATTAAATAGGCACTAAGTCCTTCTGTCAAGAGTGCTACCATGAACAAAGTTAAAAGGAACAAACCTGGACATTTTCCCTTCATGAAGAAGAAAGAGATGCAAACATAAAGTCATGGGAGAGCTGGTACTGGTGCCTGGACAGAGACCAAGCTTTAAAGTGGCCCCTGTGCTACAAACCACAGAACACGAATGCAGGAATGGTGGTTTGTCCCAGGCACAGCTTCTGCAGGATGTTATTTTGTCAGTTTATCCCAGCCTCACAGGGACTCAATGCTGGCACTCAAAGGTCTCATTTGAACCTTTCGAAATGTTTATTTTTTCACTACTACAGTCCAAAGAAAATGGAAACGATGCCATTGGGTATGGAAGAACTCGTGACGTCCATGCTCAGCTGCCACTGTGGATGATGAAGCTTCAGCTGTGGTTTGCTCCTTCTCATGTTATGCAATTTTCTCTTGGTATTTGGCAGACCTGCTTCAGAATGGATACTTTGCAGAGCTGTACATCTTGTGACGAGGCATTGTTGAGATCTTGCAGTGTATGACTCCCTTGTAGGAGTCAAAGCTTTATCTGGGTTATCAGGAAAAAAAAAATTATATTGGGGGTTTGGGAGGGATTTTTGTGATCTGTACTGTCTGGCTTCAGTGGAAAATCAATACACTTAGAAAGGTCTGTAGGTCTAGCTCTGATAAACTCATAGGCTGCAGATACAATTCCAACTGAGGCCATTGGTGAAAATCCTCACAGACCCAGCACAGGTTCAGCCAGCGTCAGCAGCTCTCCAGGTTACCCCTGGCAGATCCACCAACAGCCTTTGCTTTCTGACTCTCCACCTTTCCAAACACATTTTTCTTCAGATCCTGTAAAATCCAGCGAAAGAATGAATACCTATTGATTTTTTTTTTTTATGTCTGCAGCAGTGATGGTTTATACAATGCAGTTCTACCTCCAGGGAATTACTGGATGGGCTAAATGAGTTGGGTTTCCTGAGTTTCTGAGCAGTTGTAGGTCTGTCTTTTCATGGACACAGATAGAAGTGGTGCTGACTGCATGGAGAGAGCAGAAAGCTGTGCCCAGGGTCACATCAGCTGCTGTGCAATCTTGTCCTTGGTCACATCAGGAGACTCCCTCTCTGCTGAATGTCCTACCCCTCA
The DNA here is from genome assembly GCA_018697195.1 of Certhia americana. NCBI lineage: Eukaryota > Metazoa > Chordata > Aves > Passeriformes > Certhiidae > Certhia > Certhia americana. Next base: position 1,921,819 of record CM031866.1, read on the forward strand.
TTCCAGACAACAGTTCCACCTTTTACTCATCAAGGTGTAGTGTCAAACCATGTGCCCAGTGTTGGTGCTCTGTGCCAGCTTTTCACTGCTCACATCATCAGTGTCTCCAGAAAAGCAATGCCCAAGCCTTGTTCTCCATTCCCTACAGAGGTATCACATCCTTGAGGTTATCCAGAGACCCTGTTGACTGAGGCTGTTCATCTTAGGATGGGAAAAGAGAGAATACAGACCCTGGTGCTCACAGAAGAGAGGAACCACCCAAAGTTGCCCATGCAATGGCCCAGACAGGACATTTTTTGGGTGCCAGCAGCTGTCAGGTGCTGCTGACGCTCCCGACACCAAAGCCACTGGGTCTTGTCACAGCTGCTCCGTGCTCCGGCCCGGAGAGGCCACTGCTGATAACACCCTCCAGGTGTTCAGCACGAGAACAAAGACCCTTTTCAGTGGCTGCTGAGAAGGAAGAAGCCTCCTTGCTGGATGGAAAATGGCTTTCCTGGATGGCAATATTTGGTTACAGTACGATCTGTTACTTCAGAAGAAGCCCCGCAGAAGGGAGGGTAATTTGACTCAGGCATGTAAAAAACCACTGTGGGGACTCTTGTCTGCCTCCTTCTTCTCCCCAAAGTACTGAAACAGCGTTGAGTTGTGATGTTTCATACAAACAAAGTAAAACTGGAATCAAAATGTGCCTCATCTTGCTACACCCTTTGTCATGAGGGTGAGCTGGGTTATCATCCTGAAGAACCCAGGCTCTCTTCAGAGCCCCAGTCACTTACCTGGCTGGACAGCACACAAAACAGTGTCTTCTGAGCACAAAACTAAGCTGAGAACAGCTGTGTGCTGGCATGAGCACAGTCCAGGGGAAGCTTTCCCTCAATCCATGGATCTGAATTTCAATGCTTGTGTTGGAACACCTTAATCAAACATTTTCACAGCAAAACTCACACTGTTTGCACAGGGACACCTGAAAAATAATTTGGTCCTGTGGATAAGGATGAGGAGGTGGGTTTGGGTATATTCTGGTATATTTTCCAAGGAGCTGTGCATCCTCTGTTTTGGCACTGGAGGGATTTCCAAAGGGGAAGGTCTGGTGACCACCGAGCTGTCTAGAGGGGGCGCATTCCCCCTTTCCCACAGAACAAGGGAAGGAGCACCCCTTGCACAAGCACTGCTGTCATGTTGTCCACGTATTTTCAAAACCTGGGCTCCTACCACCAGCTGGAGGCTTTCTGTGCTCTCCTACAGCTTCACCATGGTTATAATCTCCATGGGCTACTCCCAGTATGTTCCTTCCCCATGGCTGCTCAGCCTGCCCCTACATTATCCCTACACCCCATAAGCTGTTCCTCACACCCCAGGGAATTGATTCCCTCAGATGTGTAGGAGGTGACTTATCTAAAATTATTTTCTCCACATCTTTCAGGTAGAAGTGAGAAGGACAATCCAAGGAGCATTCTCACATTGATGAGGCATTTCCCATCTCTGAAATAAGCTCAGGGGGATGCTGTCCTCACCCCAAATGTATGTGTTTAGTGGAAGAGCAAGAATATGAAACTCCTTTTAAAATATCTGTCATTCATGCATAAATCTATCTCTACATAAAGCTGAACTTCTCATTTTAAGTAAGCAGAGGAACAGTAGCACAGATATTGCAGTTTTCAATCAAGCAGTATCATTTCCTATAAAAGACAAGGCTTCCCTAATTCTTCAATGCACCAGCAAACATCTATACAAATAATGGGATTTGGCTGAGCTGAGTACAGTTAAATATATTTGATTACTTCCCTTTTATCTAGTTCTAGGTTTACTGTACTTTTCCTTGGATGGCAAATAAGAAGCCCTTTTCTTCTAAGTGACAGCAGGGAAAAGAATCAGGTTGCTAATTTACCTGAGACCCAGGAGTGTGTAATGATAGATGTGTGCTGGAAACTACAGAGTGGGCTTTCTAATTTTGGGGGGAGGAGAGAGGGAAAGCGTGAGATTCGTTAATCTTTCAGATTGATGGTGCTTTTGCTGATGGACTTTCATGGTTGTAATTACACACATATCAGGAAACAAATGCACTGAGAAGAAGAGCTGACAGGAGGCTGGGACCTAACAAAATGTGTCATACAGGAAGCAATTAAAATGGAAAATCACCCTTCTCCAGACAAACAAGGATACAATGTGCTCGTGGTTAATCACAGTATCTCTCTCAAAGCAAAGGTTATAGACTTACCTGCATGGTGTAGGAAGTGAGCACACACATGATCCAGGAGCAGTTTGATTAAAGAAGCAGAAACCCTTGTGTGGATGACCAGGTCTGCAGGTCACCAGTGCTTCCAAGAACATGTGTCACCTAGGTTTTTACGTGGAAGATCTCCACCAAAGTCTTCTTGAGGAGATGTGAAGGAAAGAGGCAAGTGGGGAGGGAGAAGGGAGGATGGATGGCAGGCAGCCCAAGGGAAAGCAAAAGCCTGAAACATGCCCACAATGCCATGATGGTCAGATCAAATGGTCTAAAGCACCAGCAGCTTTAGGTGAAAACTCACTCTCTAGGCAGGGAAAGGAATCTGAGCCCAAGTTGAGTTTGCAGAGCAGATGGGCTGTTAGTCTAATTTAGGAAATACTTATCTCCTCCTCTCCTGGGAGTCCTTTCCCTTCTTCTGGAATTTGGGCAGGTCAAGTTCAAGCCAGGGTTTCACCTGAGGAGGTACATTCACACCAGCCAAGAGAAGAGCTGTGCTGCAGAGAGAGGATGAGTCACACACAGGTCAGTGCCAGGGACAGTTCAGGTGATCTGAAGTAAAATAATTTAATTTTTAAAAAGATATTAATATTCTAGTAAATTATACACTTTTTTCATTCCTTAGAAGATTCAACCTACTAGTTCTTTCCTGGTTTTATTTTAGCTGGTTCAGATAGGAAGTTGGTTATCCACAAAAGCAGAAAGATGCCATAATTTCCTGTAGGCATGTTTGTGTGTATTCTACACCTCCAGCAGACCCTCAAATATCCACTAGATCACCAAGCAAGCAGCTTTTGTCTCTTTGTTGTTTCATAGAAAAAAAAAAATTGTATCATGGCTTTCAAGTAGGAAAAAAAAAAAAAGAGAGAAATAATAACATGACCCAACTGCGAAAATATTTTTTTTCATGAACTATACCAATGAATTGGAAATGCAAGTAGTAAAATGAATTGCCAAAAGTATCAAATATATGTTTTCAATAACTTTTTTTTTTTGTTACCTAGTAAAATATTTTCCTGGAGAAGGGTTGTTAAACCCCTCGGTGCAATATAAAGGTGCAGTGATGTATTGTCTCAGAAGTGGTTTAATGGAGTTTTGGGGTTCCATTTTTTGTACATACTTTCAACACACGCAGTGCGTGATCAATTTGGATTTATAAAATGCTCTATATTTCTTTCTAAGCAATGATCTTAACTTTTAAAGAATGTTGCTTAGTTAGGAGAGCATGTGTGTGTGTTTGCATTTTGGCAAGGCAGCAAATCACACAATATTTATGTCATTTGTGAAAAGTATACGTGCATTTGCCAAAACCAGTTCTTTCTAAGAACCTAAAGGTACTTGATCTGCTCTAAAACACAGTTTTAGGGAGGATTAGGTGTGTGGGAGCACTGGGCAGAGGAAAGACCTGTCCAGTCTTTGCAGTGTGAAAGGGCAGGATTTTCAACAAACAAGCCAGATTTTATTTCAGCTCAACTCTGACTTGTTTTTGTGAAAATCCATTTTTCAGACCTACCCGGGGCTTTGCTGCCAATGAGCTGGACTTTTGCAGGGCGATCAGTAATGCAGGTCGGGCAGCATCGGATGGAGCTGACTCCAGCTCTCCTGCCACAATCCTGTGACAGCTCAGGGAGGTCAATTATTATAAAATGTGCAGGGCAAAGATGGCAAAAGGATGATGTCCTGTGTTACACCAGTGATTTCTCCCGGTAACTGACCTACTTCACCCATTTTACTGGCAAAAGACAACCAACAGCTGAGTGTACAGGGATGGGGAAAATGTGGGGGATGCATGATCATGATTTATCCTGATCTCTCTTACTCCTGCTTCATTTATCATGGAATATCCTGAGCTAGAAGGGACTCACAAAGACCACTGAAGTCCACCTCCTTATCCACTGGAGTGCCAAGGATCATGCTCTGTCCCTGGCTGCCTGGTATCAGCTGCTATTGATTCATCTCAGAAGGTGAAAGCCCAGTGCCCTGCTCACACCCCAGCTGGCTGTACAGACCCCCTGAGCTGACATCTTTGTGCCAAATCCAATGATATAACGTTTCATGCAGAGAATTTCTCCATTCCCCCTCCCTTCTCTTTTGCTTTATCTCTTCCTTCTATCTTCAGCCTGTCAGGACTTTCACATACCTGCAGCTGACAGCTAAGAGATCAGGAACTTTGATGTTGTAAGGGATATTTTATCTCAGGTAATTCTCACCAATTCCTACCTTATTGTGTAGGATATCCAAGGACTCCGAGAGTGAGCAACGCCTTTGTCTGGTAAGATCAGAGCAATTTGCAAGCTTTTCTGGGAACAAGGTCCAATAAAGGGACTTTAGAGATATAATCTGTCAACCCCATTGAGCAGCACTGTGACAGCAGCCTTAGGATTATTGGCAGTTTAAGCATCACCCCGGACAGAACAAGGCTGAGGGCACACAGTTAGCTGCAGTTATTTGCAGTAAGACATTGTTTGCTGAGGAAGCATAGCAAACCCTTTATATCCAAATTTACCAAGTTTTAGCCTAGTTCCTCCCTCAGGCAAACAACTGACTCTACAAGGTGCTGCTTTTTGGTAGGAGTTTGAAAAATATTCAATCTTTGAGGTGCAACCTCTAATTCATAAAACTGACCTGATTTTGTGGCTCTAAGTTGGAAGGGTCACCCAGTAGAGGCAGTCCTGAGCCTGCAGCCACCGAGCAGAGGGTGGACTGCCACCCCAGTCCCCTGAGTCTGGTGAGTTTGGCATCACAGGCAGGTGTGAGGACATGCAAAGCCTTTTCTCTTGCCAGTCCTATGGTAAGCACCATGTGGGGCAGTGGTAATGAGGGCTGTGATGCCCTGAGCTGTGTTTGAAATCCTCTTCTTCACTCTGTACCTCACTCTGTTCCTTTAAATCTCCTCATTCTTGGTGAGTTACGCCAAGCTGGCAGAGGTTTACCAGGGTTCAACCATCCATCATCTCTTCAAGCAGCTGTGGCATGGAGCTCCCTAGAAAATGACTGATGGGAAATGTTCAGCAGGTCTGTCCTCGGTTGTTTTGGCTACCCATCAGCTCTCTCACATCACCAGGGCTTTGCTGTCCTCACTGTATTTGATTTTTGAGGAATTTCTCCATTATCCCATATTATTTCTGAAATATTTTTTCTCCCTCACTAGGCAAACATTTGCTTATTTTATTTTCAAATACACCAGTATCTTCTTTTCCAGCAAATTCCCAGGCCTCACATTTCTATAAACATATAAACAAAGACCCCACTCACCCTCAGTGGTCACAGCTTGGCCTCTCCCAGCAGTAATTTCAGGATAACACCTTTCTGCAGGGGCAAGTAAGGGGCCTGTATCCATCCATGCTGGTCTCTATCCATGTCCTTGTTTCCTTAGTCATCAAGCTGATGTTAGTATTGCTCCTGGTGGGTGCTTAAGCTTCCTGAGTAATTGATTTCTGCTAATTGACGATCATCAGTGTTAAGTGCCAACCCACAATCAAGCCTTGGATTGCTCCCCAAGTTCCTTTTCTCTTACTACTCTCCCAAACTTTTACTCATCCTTCACACCACATGTCTTTGCCTTCATCAAGGCTATTGCTGTCCTCACCCAGCATTTTGAAGCCAGCACTTTGCAGGTAGAAATCCTCCTGTGGCTCAGTGGTGGCTTCACAGAACGAGTTGCAGCCCAAACACTGACACCAGCATGTGGTTTTGTTGGGTTTCCAAGAACCTGCCACAAACCATTTGGCTATTTGCAGACAGTCCCTTTCCAGCCCCTCTGCTACACCTGCTGGAAATTCTTTTGCTGATGGCAGAGCTGTGCAAAGCTGTGCCCACCCGGAGAGGCACCAGCAGCCACAGGCAGTGAGCAGGGCAGGCAAACATCCAACCATCCAGCTGGAGCAAAGGGGCTGCCAGCAGCTGGACACCGGGGGAGATGATGCTGGAACTGCTGACAGAGGCTGAGGCTGCTCCTGCGGTCACACTCGGGAATGCACGAGTGCAAATTTCACAATTTCAATGTCTTCCCCTGCCCGGGGAGTTTGTTCTTGTGACAGGTGTCACATGGAGAGCGGTGGCAGAAAGGATCAGGAAGCAACTGTGGGTGGAATAAGAGAAGAATCCCACTGAACACGGATCTTGGCTCTTGCCAGGAGGGCAGAGCAGTGCTTGGCCCCGGGAGCGAGGTGCTGGTGCTGCCTCTGTGCACCCACCCGGCACCCGACAGGAGGCTCTTGCAACAGCTCCAGCACGTTTCCTTGGTAATGAATTCCAACTTGTTTTCCCAAATCGCCTCATAATGACTCAGTTCGAAATCTAATGATGCAATCCTGAAGGGAATCATTAGCTCCCAGCTAGGAGGGTCGGCCACTCTCCAGCTCCAGCCCATGAGGCTGCTGATTGTGGCGTTGTTTGGAGCAGCTCTGCGTACCCCGGCTCGGTACGGGCCAGCTCCGGGGTGTACATTCTTTCTGGGGATACCTCACCCCATCCGTCCCACTGCAGCTCATGCCAGCCCTTCCCTCCGAGTCACCAGGTGTGGGACAGAGGGACAATGTGTTTTCAATTAGGTGAGAACACAGTGATGGTGTTACTTCCCTGCTGAGTTGGCGTTTGCAGTTCAGACCCTCTTATCAATCCCTGGTACAGTCCCTTCCTCACTGCACTCGAGGACCACATGGAGTAGGGACTCAGGGAGACTTCTGCAGAACAAACATCTTTTTTCCTGCCTGCTACTCATGTGGATAGAAAATCTAAAATCACAGAAGAGGAAAAAAAAAAAAAAGGAGAATTTTCAAGCCACTGCTGATGTTGTGTCTACACTGGGTGACACACAAGAGGTGCATCACCATGCCAGATCCAGCCTCAGATTAAAAATTCTCCCACCAACAACCTGAAGCTAAATGTGCATGGGTTGCTGAAATGCCACTAATTCCACCTTCCAATTCATGATGCACCCCAAATTCCTTCACCCTGCTGAGGCAGAATCCTGTCAGTGACAGCTTTATCAAGGGTCACACTCTGATGGCATTTGTTCACTGGAGTTGTACTTTCCAGCTTGTGCCTCAACTCCAGCACAGGGTGTTAAATGATTTACTGCAGAGAGACAGTGGCCAAGAGTAAAACCCAGGTACCATTAATCCCAGGATACTATGACAACCAATCAGTGTTAGAAAACATTGCCTGCCACTGCCTCAAACTTCTATTTATCAACAAAACCAGATTTGCTTTGTTTTAGTCTTACCAAGACTCTGTTGCACTGGAGACCACTTAAAATGAGATTTATCTTCCTTGGAATAAATACAGGCTCTTGCATTTGTAATTCATTCCCCTCCTATTTCTAATCTCATTTCTATTGAATGCATTGTTTTTGCTTCCCATTATTTATAATATGAGATCATTAAAATGAATATTGGAACTCAACAGGTTTGAGGCAGGAAGAAACTTCCCTGCAGAGGCATCCCAAGTAGAATTCCTTAGGTTGCTGCAGAGCCTTATGGTTTGACATTTTTGGGACTTCCCCCTCTGTTCCCAACCCAAGCAGTGACAAACCTCTTTCCAATCCTTAAAAAGCAGCCACTTCTCATCTTGAGTGGGGTGAATATGAGGGATGGATGAAGCAGCTCCTGATGAAAAGAATCAATGGATCCTCAAGGATGCTTTTAGTGCAGGTTGTTATATGACCCTTGGGAATACAGCAGCAGGTTCTGGATGCAAAGAAGATACTTGGGGAGATGGGTTTTGGGGAACTTTTCCTCATTAAACTTCAACATTTAAAAAAATAAAGGAAAAAAATGCAAATGCTGATCTAAAAAGTAAAGGGGAAAAAAGAGCAAGTGTCGTCTAACAAAGCTTAAACCTGGAGTGAATCCACTGCAAACTAACTTAACTCTGGTTTAATACTGATAAACATTGGACTAAGAACTGCAAATCCCAGCTCTCTGCTCATTCCCAAAAGACACAAACATGAAGATATAAGCATCTACAGCTATGTATTGCATAAAATATTTTCTGGTTGGGAAAATCTCATGGGACAACCACCAGGAACAAGATGGTGAAAATTATTAGTTTAATTGAAAGTCAAGGCACACTACTAAAAATGAAGAGATTAAAGTGGTTTTCCCTTTGCCAGCTTCAGTATGAGCAATAGTAGTAGCAGCTGCATTTCTACCCATTTTGCAGATAACTGTGAGGGGCATTCTGGAAGCTGAACAGTTTAATTGCACAGGCTACCCTTTAATTTAGGGTGGTGAGAATGATATGAAGGTCTCATTAAACTGGGGCATTAACCATGGCAGAAAAATAAAGTAGTTTCTTTGTTGGAGAAGATCTTGCTGCCCTCCAATCACTACAGTAAATTGTTCCTGGGAAAGGCAGCAGGGTAGGATGGGGAGATAGAGACACGTTGAGACAGAGGGAAGCAAATGAAAAATAATTGGTACAGTGCTCTGCAGATTGTATGTCACTGCAGACAGTTATTTAATAACTCTCCAATTATTGCTGCCAGCTGGGGTATATTAAGTCACTGTCAGGCCAAAATCCCCCAGGCACGACTGTTGACCTGGCCCTGTGCTTCCTTCCTCCCTGAGGATGAGGAGGGGGCAGGCTGGGGGCAGGCTGTGGCCTCTGGGCAGCCCAGGGGGGATGTGCTCCCCTCTTCTCAAGGGATTACAGGGCTTTGCCCACCCCTCCTGCTCCCAGATTTAAAGATGAGGTGGTGTAAAGCCTGTTGGGGTTCTCCTTCCTGTGAGACACTGGGTGAGAATCTCCTTCAGGGTGATTCAGTATGGTGTGATGGGCAGTTCATCCAACAGCAGCTCTGGTTTGAGCCAAGGACATCTCCCACTGCCTCTGGAGCTGGCTCAGCTCTCACAGCTCAGGTACAAAGCCTGTGCAAAGCTCATCCTCCATGGCTGGGAGTTGGGAGCCCTCTCTACCATCTCACCTTGCTTCTCCTCTCAGCAGTCACCTGGTGCTTTGAATGCTTTCCTTTCTTGGATTTCACTGTCCCCCACCTCCTACCCACTGCAAGAACTCCATGTCACCCAATTTGTGTCAGTTTATGGGGTGATACTATGTCCCAGAATGGTTTTGGGTTGGAAGGGACCCTAGAGACCATCTCATCCCAACCCCTCTGCCATGGGCAGAGCTAGACCAGGAGTTCATGTGCAAACTACAGGTGAGCTCCAACCCAGAGCCCATGGCTGGTGGCCAGCTAATATCAGAGTGGGCCAAAAGGAAGGGCTAGAGGCACTTCAGGCTTGGAGCAATAGTCCAGTGGTCACTGGGGGGTGACCCACAAGGCATTTCTGCAGAGACCCTCTCAACTTTAGGGACTGCCACTGAAGCTTTGGAGACCAGAGCCCTGGGATTACATGGCCTTTCTGTTTATTCCAGCACAACCTCAAACAGCCCCCACAGCCTCTCTGAGAACTGCAGAGGAAAACCTGACACTGGGAACCTCAAGGGCTTGAAAGCCCAGCTGCAAACTGAGAGCCCAACATACATTGTCTGAGACCTGTCACTTTGCCCTTATTTCCCAACAAAACAAAGCCTTTTTAACGACTCCTTCCCCAAGCTCAGGATTGGGTCTGTAAAATAGAAACTGTACTTCAATACCAAATGAAAAACATGACTCACAGACTGTAATTCCTTTCTGCAAATACCGGAGGAGAATATTTCATTTGGCAAACAACCGAGCCTTACAGTTGAGAGCTCTTAATGTGATTAGGGACAGGTTCTGCAACACATTTGTAACTCCAGGTGATTTTGCTATATCTTTTTGGACTGTGACCAGACATAAAAATGCCCTTTTGCTAGATTTGGATCCAACTAAATCTGAGGAGAATCAGATGTCGGTAAGACCTTTACAGTTTGATCTTTACCCAGGGGTATCACAACATGTTTCAGCCATGGGCTGTGCTGAGCCATCTCAGGCTCTTTTTTGCATTAAGCCCATATCTCCCCTGATGAGTGATAACTCTCCTATAGCACATCTTCTGTAAGTGAGCACGTGCTACTCCTCTGAGTTACTGGGATGGAGAGAGCACAAATACTTCCATTTGCTCTATGGTCACATCTTTGCTTCCTGTAAATCTCTGACACCCTGGTCTAGTGGAAGGTGACCCTGCCTGTGGCAAAGGGGTTGGAACTGGATGATCTTTAAGGTCCCTCCTAACCCAAACTATTCTGTGATCCTGTGATTCTACAATTTTCAAGTGCTCAGAAGGTGCCAGTCTGGTTTAAAATTAGGTGAGACCAGGTTACCCCTCCATTTACAAGAGCCCAATATTCAATCCTGAAAGCAAAAGCTGCAGTGTTTTGTGGAATCAGACCCAGACCAATCTCACACTCTGCCTGTATTTCTGCCTCACCTACCAAAGGTAGGGCTGCAATAAATCAAATTGAGAGCAAAATTTACAGGGGAAGGAGGTGGAAGGACAGCACTGCAGAGAAAAGAGACATTGTTCTGTACATGCAGCTGAGAAACAAAATCAAGCCTGACCTTTTACACTATTGATAAGAAAATCTCAAGTTTCTCGTTCATGAGGACTCATCCACTGGCTTCACCAGGGCTGGTAGTCAGACTGTCCCTTGCCTTCCCCATATTTCACCAACTTTTTTGTGGAAAGAACATCCATTGCTCAACCAAAAAACTGGATGAGTTCAGCCTCAACCAGCATTGTGGCAAGATGAAACTATGGAATATTTTTGGCATGATATTGAACAAGAAAAGACAGTGTGGGAAAAATAAACATTCTTACAGATATATCTCTTCATAAGAAGATGAAAATTGAACTAAGGACAAACCCCCACCATTTTACCAAGTAGGTGGCTCAAAGAAGAATCAGCAATGGGAAAACCAGATGAGGGCTGTGCACATGAAAGCCTTGCACCCACTAAATGGACATCACAGCCAAGAGACAAAGTGCTTGAAGTGGAATTTGCTTGAAGTGTTTTCAGATGCTGTTAGTTTCTCTGACCCTGACAGTGGCTGCTTTGTTGGGTAGCAGTGGCAGCCTGGGTATCCAACAACGTGGAGCTCCTTACCTGCATCAGGAACAGGCAGAAGAAGGTCTCATGGCAGGAATCTGAAGTCAGCAGCATTCAAATCAGAGAGGAGACATCTGATTTGGAATGAGGGCAGCCAACCACTGGAACACATCAGGAAGGAATGCAGCGGATGCCTCAGCACTTTGTCTTCAAAGCAAGGAGTGAATTTCTCTTCTGGAGAGATGTGCTCCAGCTACGGGGTACTAAGGCTGGGGGGAGAAGTGGCTTTGTCAGAGTGAATGATGGACATCTGTAAGTAAGATGTAAGTCTGTAAGTCCAGCTTGTGCTGTACTGGACCAAAGTATCACTGAATAGGTCCACATGTGAGTAATGTTTGTGGAACTGCACGTGCAGAGCCAGGGAGGGTGACAGAAACCCTGACATCAGCAGCAGGCAGAGACAAGCCCAGCAGCACTTGAGTAAATCTAATTAAACCCGGTATCTCAGGACTTTATTCTTCTGTGCTTTTCCAGATTTTTTTTTTTTTTTTTTTAATGCCATGGGACAAACGTTAGGGCCAAAACAACATACCTGGCTTTTACAGTGCTTTCACAACCTGGGCACGAGGCCAGACTGCAGGGCAGGACTGGCCAGGGATGTGGTTTAGTGCTGTGGCTGTGCCAAGGCTGCTGGGACCCCAAGGGCCAGGCTGGATCCTCCACCAGCACCTCCCTTGCACAGGGCTGGATTTCTGGTCATTTTTAGATCCCTGAGCCATCCCACCCTGGCTCAGAGGGTGGTGGGTTCATGGAGCAGCAAACCCCAGCCATGGCAACTGCAGTGCTGGCCATGAGCATGGCCAGGCATGAGCTGTCCCTGGGGGGCATTCCCAGCCCCATCTCTCTATCCTTACTCCTGCCACCTTCGTGCTGGCAAGCACCAGGACTTGTCCAGGCACACAATAAGCTGAAAATCCATCTGGTTTTGTGTCCATAAATATCTCAGCTGTTTTTGGAGTTTCCCAAAGATTTTTTGCCACCTGGGCACAAGGAGCTGTCATACACAGAGGGTTTTCCAGCACACAGGCATGGGATCAATTGCAGATAAGATGCTGATCTTTTAAAATTATTTTTCCTATTCCTATCCCCCCCGCCTTTCTTTTATAATATGTTTTCTAAAATGCATTAATTTTGTTCCTGTTGTACCATATGCAGTTGTCAAGGCTCTCAGTTGAGATGCAAGAGATGCAGGTCCAATTCCTCCCTCCAACCCAGGGAGGTTCTTCAGTTTCTGTCAAAACTACATCTGAGTGCAACAGGCATGAGAACAAAAAAAAAAAAAAAAAATCGTGATTCAGCAGGTCAGAAAACCACACACAAAAATCCCCAGATCTTGTGACCTTATAGTCATTTTCAGGAAAAAATAACTGGGAAAAGCTTGAAGCAGCTGCAGCATCTGGGTTCACCCCATCTCAGGAGCTGGATTCCCTCAGATCCCTTCAAATTTCTCAGGGAGCCTTCAAGGTGCTCCCTGCAGTGCCTGACTCCAGCTACCTGGGGAATGGGGATGGGATCAAGTCTCATGGTTCACAACAGCAGTGGAGTGAATCCAGGCATAGTCTGCAACAAGGATGTGAATATCTGGGAAGGAAAACAAAAGCTCATCTTCCTCTGGTCTGCGCTTTCAAAGGTTTCTTGAAGCTTTCTGATGTTCTTAACTGGTGTAAATCACATAGCTCCCCATAAGCCAAGAAATCAACAACTATAATTTAGGATTCTGAACCAGCTCTAAGGAGAAAAGTATCTTCTGTTCAGAACCATAAAAAGTTACATAAACCCCCCAAACGATCTGTTTTAGAACATATTCAATAGTTCTTGGACTGCTGTGGGCGAGAAGCTGGGTTGTTTTTACTGCCAAGAAAGAAAAAAATTCCAACGTTTTCAAATATTTGCAATACCAGATGCCCCGGTAAAAATTTTTTAGTCCATTTTAGAAACCCTTATTTCTTAAAAACCCATTTTTCATGGAAAACATACCATATGTAAACACTGTGCAAGGACCACACGCTCCCAGCTCAACCTAGGGACAGGACACCCAGCACTGTAGGGATGGACATGATCAGAGGGATGGGAATAGGGAGCTCAGAGAGATGTGCTGAACCTGGACTGAGTCCAGCCAGGTGCTCAACACCCTCAGCTTGCTCAGGAAGTGCTGGAGACTGGAAAATTCTGTCCCAGTGGGAGTGAGGAAAATCTGAAGGACTTGACTGCATGGAGATACAGAGAACCAGCTGCCACATCTTTAATCACCCCTGACATCTTTTATTGTCCTGGCAATTAAAGGTTATTTGCTGAGAGCCTGTGGAAGGAGATAAAGGTGACAGAGCATCAGAGCACAGTCCCATTGTGGGACATCCCTCACTCAGAACCACTCCTGGTGCCTTTTAAAGGAATTGGCTGTCCAAGGGCAAACCCACACAAGACAAATACTTTAGATGTGGAAAGAGAAAGGAACCAAACATCCCTAAGGGTGAAAGCTCATGGCTCTGTGTCAAACCAACCAGCTTCAAGCACCATAACTCAGCAATCAGAAAAGTCTTTAAATTTGTTCTCTGTGTGTGAGGACACGGTGGGTGAATGGGGAGAGGCTGGGGCAGATCTCTGTGCACTGAGCTGAACAATCCAAATTTTAATTAACAAAAGGTATTTCTAAAGGAGGTAATCCAAACAGCATGCTGATCACATTGACTTCTTTCTTTGGTTTCAGAGCACTACTTCACTTCTCAGGCACTTGCAATTAGAAGAATCCCAGAATGGTTTGGGTTGGACAGGACCTCAAAGCCCATCTCATTCCACCCCCCTGCAATGGGCAGGGACAACTTCCACTATCCATGGGTACTCCAAGCCCTGTCCAATCTGGCCTTGGATACTTCCAGGGATGGGGCAGCCACAGCTTCTCTGGCCACCTGTGCCAGGGCCTCCCCACCCTGTGAATCAATAAATAAGTACCATCACCACTGAACCTGCAAACTCTAAATACAGAGTGAGAGCTGCTGGGTCCCCCCAGTGTGGAGCTGTTACAGTGAGAGTGCATCTGTAGCTGCAGCCTCCCCCCATCCGAGCCACCTGATGGAGGGTGAGGATGGAGGTTACACACAGCCTCCCACAAGAGACAGGCTTCAAGGAGGTGTTTTATGAGCTTTTTCCACAGCTTGGACCCTCTGAGAAGCTTCCAGGTGCACTTTCCCATTGCTCCCTTGGTTCCGTGGCCACAGGGGTGTGCATGTGGGTGTATGATGGGAGTGACAAGTAGCAGAGGGGTCTGCTAACCTGAGAAATTCTTCCTCTGTCTCAGTCTTTCACCAGAGCCCAAATAAAAACTGCTAAAGGTCGCAAGGGAATCTCTGGATAATGCACATAACAGGACCAGCAGAGAGCTGCGAGCGCTGCAGATTCCTCCTGCAGGATGTCCACAGGTGGTCACCACCCACCTGCCCCAGGGGGGCTAAAATCTACTCAAACCCTTTCACCTGCCCTCCCCAGTCACCCCCAGCTTCTGTCCTGCAGAACCATTAATTAAAAAGCTTCCCACCACTGACATGGCATTTAAAGGGACACCATCATGTAATATCTGTTTTCAATCACAGATTTGGGAAGAATAAGGTTTTATATACCTTGAGGCCCCAGGAGGGCTGGAGTGGTGATGATGATGATCCTTTAAATAGCAGCAGATGTCAAGACCTGGAGGAATCATTTTTCTTCCAGAGGAGGAAGCAGTGGTGAAACAGAGATATCTTCATTGAGCAGAACCTGCTTTTTCTCCCAGCATGTCATTTCCATTGAGCTAAGGGAAGGGGAGAGCTCAGGACATCCCTTCCCCTCACTGAGCAAACGTGGGGTGGCTGTGCCAGCTCTGAGGGACATCCTCAGCTGTGCAGCCACCAGAAGGGAATCACGGAACACCATGAACCTCATTTTATCTGAGCATGTCTTCTCCAAGACACCTTCATCCAGGACACAGACTTGTCCAGGGCTTAGCAGAGCACATTAGCACAGGACTTAGCTCAGGCTGAACAGTTCAGTGGAGAAAAAAAACCCTTAGAAATGCAATGCTGTTGCTTTCCAGCATGATCAAGACAGATTTTTAAGGGCACCTCAGTAGAAGATCGATGTTTAAAATCTGAATCCTGGTTTAGAGCAATTGGGCACTTGGTCCTGGTGCTGCTGGCCTGATTTATCTTTGTCCTGTGGCTCAAACCAGGTGCAGAGCTGTCCCCTGTGCATGTCCAGAGCAGGGGCTTCCTTGGCTTAGCAGAAGCAGCTGTGGGAATTTGCTCCAGGGCATTGGTGTAGGTGGGTTTAATCAGCCTGATTATCTCAAAGCTGGCAGAGCAGCTCAGCAGAAGGGAAAAGAAACCAGATCACAGCCTGAGTTAACAATTTCTTTGCTCCCCAGGAGAAACCCACCACCTTCATCTGGCCACAGAAGCAGGGCAGAGAGTGTGTGAGCTCAGAGCAACCAGAAGCACAGCCTGTGCTCCAAAGCCAAAGCTTTGAGTTCCTTTAAGTAACCCTGGGCTGAGATATCTGTTCCTGGAGCCCAGGACAAAGCCTGGGCTCTGCCTACAGCTCTCTGTGGTGTCCCACAGCACCTTTCTGGACCCAAGAAGTTTCCAACTCCTTGCTAGCAGGATCAGGGCATAGCCTGTGTTCCTCCCCCACCCTCACAGTACTATAATCAAAATGCTTTTTGTTTTGCTGGAGCTTAATTTTGAGTATGTAACTCCAAATTTACCCTTCTGGGATTGGATTTCGAACCCAATTCCATGCTGGAAACCACTAATTTTCTTAGGACTATTTTCAATGTGGTAGAACTCTGATTTTGGGCAAAAGAAAACTGCTTATTTCTACTATTTTTAATAAAAAATATTCAAGAACAATTCAACAGATTTCATCCCTAGTGGCTCTCAACCCCAGATCCAGTTTCTACTCAAGCATAACCCTAAAACTTGACCCTCTATTCAGCCTCAAACCCCAAACCTTTCCACAGGCTCTGGGTGGAAAGTTACTGACCCTGTATCTGAGCCAACTTTCAAAAACAAAAATAACTTGCCTGATGAAATTTTTGTAGGAAAAAAAAAAAAAATGCACACGCGCGCACACGCACACACACGCACGCCATATATACCAGGAGGGATTAAATCCTCATGTTGCAAGAATTTAATTTAAAAAAGCTAAGACATTGTAGGAATGCAAAAATATCACCTCAGCCTGGTAACCTTTGGCTTAGGCATGCACTTCCACAGCTCACAAATGGGAATGTTTCCTCTCCAGCGCTGGGAGGACTGGTGCCACTCAGGAATGCCTGGCTTCAGCCCAGTTCGAGGAGGAAACCAGCAACCCTTTACTAGTGGGGCCTCTGTGGGCTCCTGGAGGCAGCCTCTCATCCCATGGGCTTATTTTAATTCCCTCTTTCACCACCATGTTCTGAGTGCCCCAATCCCAAAGGAGCTGCTAAGGATGACCAAAGAAGGGTCTTTGCTAAATGAGGCCATGTATTTTCCCCCTGCGAATCCAGGTTATTATTTTCCTTTGTTCTTGGGAGGTAAAGCTCTGTTTTCATCCCTGCTCCAAGCCCCAAGGTGTTAGAGGTAATTCCGTGCCTTCTGCTGTCACCTCACTGGTGGGAATGCCATTGGGAAGGACACAGTTGTGTCTCCTGTCAAGTTCATTCAAACCAGAGAGAAACATCCCTTGGGAAATACTCAGTACCTGCACAGGGGCAGGAATAAGTTCATTTCACACCAAGATTAAGCCTTTAACAGGGCCCTGTGCATTAGCAGAATTCCTGGCATGTCCGAGCCTCGTTTAAAAGGTGGACGGGAAACTCTCTGCTGATCTCGAGTTAATCACAACAACCAAGGGACCGACCTGCAGGAAACAATCCTCCAGGTACTGACGTTACCCACATAAAGCCAGCAGTTCCTCTGGTTTATTGGCTGTGTTTTTCTCCCCAGCAGGCTTAATTTATGGTAATTACTAGGAACTATGGATTAAATTAATAAAAAGGAAATTATTAAGGTTTCCTGACCCAGAGGCCAAAGGTAAATAAAAAGAAGCAAACTGTTCAAGATGGAAACACTTCCCTGCTGCTTTTGGGACTGGCAGAGAAGTCTTTCAGTGCAGCAAGAGAGAGAATAGGATTTTTGGGAAGGAGCTCTCTCATCTCAGATGCTGGGAGGGACCATCATGTCCACTGGTCTGGGGAGCCCTGAACCATGATGGCACAACTGTTCCTTGGCAGTGGAGTGAGCTGTAAACAGTGTATGAAACAGCAAAGAAAACAGAGATTTCTGTCAGGTGGGAAGAGACTATAAAAATAATATAATACAGAAATCCAGTTTAATTCAAACTACACTGAAGTCCAGGGTCCTGCTCTACATCCAGCTCTGCCAGCTGATCAGGAGTAATTCTCTCCTGCCTGGTCTGAGCACATTTACTACTGCTTATAATTCTTATATACATCTCATACTTTAAATGAGAATTTCAAATGTTATGCCATTGCAGAAGCAGACCACTGGCATTTGCCAGACCTGGCCTTGCCATTCCTGGGTATAAACATGGATTGTGCTAACTGGGGGCAGAGGGGATGGCTCCCACTCTGCTTTTCCTGCAGATCAGTGCAGAACAAAGACACTGAGTTTTGCTCTCAGTGATAATCCTGGAGCTCATCAGCCTCTCCCCTACCAAGGCTCTCCACATGTACACAGTTCCTGCAATGAGCACTTCCAGCTTCATTCCCACCCTGTGTCCAGTGTAAAATCTGTCCACACCATCACCTGAAATTCATCTCATGTTCTGCCACCAGCTTTGGGCCCTGCAAACAGACTGATCCAATGCAGCCAATTCCATAACAAAAAGTTAAAAAAAAAAAAAAAAAAGAAAGGGGTTTTGATACAAAGTTTGCAAAGCTCAACAGAATATCTTAAATCACCTCCCTCCTTGCACAGATTAAGTAAACGCAGCACACACCTGAACTTGTATTTAAATACACCCTGACTGTATATAAGAAGGAGCTACTACAAGCTGGAATCCTGAGAAAGGCAGTGAAACCCTCCTGGAAGCAGCTCCAGCAGGGCAGGCACGAAGCAGCACAACTAACATTTACAGTGGCCAATTGTTAGAGTGAAAACAAACCTGCCAGATTGGATGTCACTGGGGAGGGATATCAGCGTCTGATCTCGGTCAGGATGGGACACGGGGGTACCTGGAGCCTTGTCAAACTCAATGCTCTTATGTAGTAGGTTGAATAACAGAACAATGTTTACATTTCCCCTTGTGCCCTAAGTAGTTGGACACCTGAAAAGGCTGAATGATTTTTAAAGCAGCGCCACTGTCGGGTCTTGATCACCAAGGCCTTGGCTGTTTCTTACTGGTATTCAAGAAAATGAAACCAGAAAAACCCAAACAACCCCAAGCTATTTCTGCTTCTGAGCCTGGATATTCAGCATAAACACTATAAATGATGGAAAATCCAGGAGGTTGCTCCCACTGTGGGCACATCAGCTTCGTGCAGCCACAGCAACCCTAAACACAACCATCCAGCTGGGGACCTAATGAATTCCACCCAAGAAAGAGTTTTCTTGATTTTCTTCCATATTAACACATTGAAACTTAATATTAAAAGTTCCTTACTTATATGAACACAACAAAATGCAGTTCATAGCAAAAAGTGTAAATTGAAGCACGTAGGAAGCAAACATCCTGCGTGCATCAGAGAGCAATAAATGCTGAATAACAAATGCAGCAAAATCACAGAATTACAGAATATCTGTATCCACAAGGATCATGGAGTCCAACTCCTGGCCCTTCACAGGACACCCTGTCCCAGAAATAGGGTGGAAGTAGTAAAAGTCCAGTGAAAGAAAGGATGACTTCTCTGATATCATTTTATCATTCCTCCTCACTGCTGCCCACTCTCCAAAGGAGGTCACCTCCTTCCATCCTCTTAAGCTCCCAGCTCTCTGATCCCCACAGCCAGCCTGGATCCCAACATGCTTCAAAGACAAAATTGATAGTTTCAAAATTCAGCTTCATCAATCTCTTCTAAACTCATGTGCTCTCCAGAAAAGTGAGTCCCAATCCAGCTTGAATTGGACCATTTCATCTCATCCTGGGCTCAAATGATTGTCAGTCCATCAAACGCTTCTTTGAAAACTGATTTCTTGCAGATGACCATGATTGCTACAAAACAGTATTTAAAAACATTTTAATATTTGAAAAGAACTTTCCTCTCCTCTTATATCAACCACATGTTTGAGAAAGGGCCTGGGGTTTACCACTGCTTGGTGAGAAAAATAGCAAAAAGGAGAAAGGATAATGGAGTGATAATGACTGGGAATGTATGGATTGAATTTGGGCTCTATTTAAATACAAGAGGACAATTTGTGACTCGGTGGTGTAGGCAAGCACAGAGAAACATTTGTGGCTCAAGTGTGTATTTGAATATAGAAAAATATCTTGTGGCAAACTGTATTTCTTTTAGCACAGACAAACTCTGCCCAAGTTGCCAGCTGCTGAAGTTGTGGTACTTACCCCAGTCCAAGCAGATGGGCTCTGTCTGGCTGGGAATCCCTCAGGAGATTTCTTATTTGGGCACTACTGCTGTAGGTTGGGAACCCTTTGCCACCACCAAGCTGAACCCATCCCACTGCAAACCACAGCCAGGAATAAATAAAAACTCTGCCTCCACCTTGTGCCCCCAAACTCCTCCCTCTGTTTGACCTGTTCCCAGGAGCTTTAACTTGGCAAAAGAGCCAACACAAAGCTACACTTCAACCAGGAGCTTCAGCAGAATAATTAGAATTGTTGGCCTAGATAATGCAGTTGCAGTAGACGATTGTAGGTCCCATTCAACTAAAAATATTCCACTCCACCCTACTCTATTCTATCCTAATGAAAGAAACCGCAGAGAAACCAGGTCTGGTCCTACTTGACTCAGTTTGAAGGCTCAGGGGTTTCTGCTGATTTTATGATGCTGCATTTTAAAGAGTTTGGTGACAACCCTTAAACCTCAGTTGAAGTCACTGCCAGGCTTCCGTGAGTCAGATTATTTTGATAAACAGTTTGTCACATGCTCTGCTGGGGCCAGGGAAGTTAGGCTGGATTTCTCTATTAAAAACTACTAAATAAAATTACTTGAAAGTGAATTTTGACTTCAGGGCTGCTGGTTTGTCAGCTCCCTTACGAGAGGTCTTATATTTTAGACCAGAGTCACTTTGAGTAGGGTCTCAATAAGGACTGGATTTGTAAATCTCCATGAAAACTGAGGCACGTTGAAATAGCCATTTTTGGAAAGTCATTCTCCAGGTTGGACAGAGAAGCTGTGGCTGCCCCATCCCTGGAAATGTTCAAGGCCAGATTGGACAGGGCTTAGAGCAACTTGGTCCAGTGGAAGTGTCCCTTCCTGTGATAGGGAGTTTGAATAAGATGACCCTTGAGGTCCCTTCCAACCCAAAATTCTATGAAAAATAAGAGTTAAAGCATGTCAGTGTCTGAAGAGCACGTAGGAGATGTAGGAGACACACACAGAGCTGCTACACCAGGTCCTGATGGCTTTTGTGATTATTTATATTCACTTGTTCTCTTTCTCCCTGGTGTTTTCCGTTTATCTGAAAAAAGATGCAGAGCAGGAAACAGAGAGTACAGAGAGGCTTATAAAAACATTCTTCCCTATTAAGCAACTGGGCTGATTTTCACTGTGTGAAAGATGAAGCAGATTGAACAAAACACTTACCTGTACATCTCCATTCCTGATAGAAACCCTCGATTGCCTTTGTCACTTTAGCACACCAACATGAGGCCAAATGAAACACATGTTTACAGCTATAATGAGGATTAGCTTTGCACTAAAAAAGTTGAACTACAGTCAAAATTAGATGGTGACATGGGTATTTGCCAACAGCATTAAATGAGAAATAACAGAGTATGAGGTTTCTGGAATGAATAGAAAATGTATTGTTTAGAGACCTTTTTGGCCAAGGATCAACATATGCCAATACTTAAGACTTCTTGTTCTTATTTACTTACCCCAACAATAAAACAAACGTTGTTTTGTGCCAACAGCCTGATAGACTGGTCCTGTATCTTAAGAAATAGAGATTGGATATTATTTCTCACATATCAGCTTCAACCTACTTTAAAAAAAAAAAAGAAAAAAAAAGCGCAAAGTAACTGAGTCCAGAGCAGAGGAAATAAGTGAAGGAGGTAATCGATTTTAATAACATATAGCATCAACACACATTAAGGAATTTCATAAAACAGAGGGAAAATAAAGCATTTTCCCATCTCAGAAGACCAGGCAGTGTTTGTAACTTCCCCCAGCTCCAGGCAGAGATTATTGATGAAGCCTCAACCACAGCAGTGATTGATCTTCACCCAGTGCCCTCCATCAGCCTGAGCCCAGAACAGTGAGGTAACCACCCTCATTCCCATTAAAAACCAGGCAAACTGAGGAATGAAAATCCTAGGAAATTCTCCCCAAAGCTGAGAACATTAAAAGTAGTTGCAGTTGAAACATTCAGACCCTTCCCTGGCCCTACCACTTCTCTCTGTGGTATCGCCCACTGCCAGGCCACCCCTGTGCTCTCATCAAACCACTCCTTGCAGTGCTCCCACCTGGGACTGTGCCTCCTTGCTTGTGCCATAACACTGCAGCTGGAAGAGATAGAGACCCACGCCAGAGCTCACTCCATCTTAAGGCAGATATTGTCAGTAAAAACAACAGGAAATCCTTTGCAGTTTTGAATGATTTTTCCCAAAGCTTTTCACTATACCCAGACCAAGACAGATTTGCTCAAGCTGATTTTCAGGGGGCATTTGGATGGGTGTGACATAACATGGGTTTGGATGAGGGCTGACCCTGCTATTTAGACTAGAAAAAAGTTGAGCTCTGTTACTAGTTTGGGGAAAATGGACAAAACTCTTGAGTTTTGCTGTCTTCTGTTCAATCTAGTGCTCTGAAAACTGCTCGTGTACTGAAAAAAATAAACCCCATCATATTTACCTGACTTGCAGAGATGGACTCCTGAAGTTTTTGTAATACAGTCTTTGTAATGCCTACAGCATCCACACATAAATACAATGTGTGTATAGGGGTTCTATACATTCACCTCCTCCATGTCCTGCCATTCCTTAAAAAAATGCAAATAAAGGTACTGATCACTTACCACCTGTGCTGTGGACTACCATCCTGCAAATGTTTTTGCTCTGGGAAAATGAATAAACACATGTTAGCATTAACTTTCCTGCCTTCTTTATACAGCTATAAACAGATCCATTGATTTCCCCCACCCCTCCCACTTTTTAATTTTGCAGAAATAAATGCTTTCCTGGACAGTCAGAGTTCATTACTGAGACAGAGCACAGCTCCCCTTGTCCTGCCCACAAGAATCAGAGAACCATTTAGGTTGGAGAAGATCACAGACTTTATAAGGTTGGAAAAATTCTTTAAGACTATTGAGTCCAACCATAGCCAAGGCCACCACTAACCCATGTCCTCAAGTGCCACATCCAGACAGCTTTTAAATCCTGGCAGGGATGGTGCTTCCATCAGTGCCCTGGGCAGCCTGTGCCAGGGCTGGACAACCCTTCTGGTGAAGAATATTTCCCTGATATCCAATCTGAACCTCTCCAGGGAAAACTTGGGGCAGTTCCCTCTCCTCCTGTCCCTGTTCCCTGGGAGCACAGCCCAATCCCCCCGGCTGTCCCCTCCTGGCAGGGAGTTGTGCAGAGCCACAAGGGATGCAGAGCCACATCCCCTGAACTTCCTTTTCTCCAGGCTGAGCCTCTTTCCCAGCTCACTCAGTCACTTCAGAGCTTTCCCAACTCCATTTCCTTCCCTGGACTCGCTCCAGCCCCTCCATATCTTTCTGGGCAATGCACAGTTAAGTGAGAGGTGAGACTGAGAAGAGCCTACTTTGTCCTCCAAGAGCTTCTCCCTTCCCCACAGCCACATCCTCCCCTTGGCTCCCACCTTGGCAGCCTCCAGAAGCCTCAGCTAATCCTGTTTCATTTGCATTGGGTCAGAGCACAAGCTTCCCAAAAATGTAATTGCCTGGAAAACCCAGGATTCCTGCAGCTGGGTCTCCAGGACGGATTTTTCACACACCCTCTGGCTTTGCAGCAGGGGATGAGGAGGTGGAACCAGCTCTTCCTCCTCCTGGAGGAACGTGGAGAGCCCAGAGCAAATCTCACCATCTGCACAGCCCATGAGTCACCTCAGGGCCTGGGCAGTTTACTCTATAGATTAGTCAACAGAAACAAACACAAATCCCTAGACATAAAAAAGCCTTTTTAGAAAAATAATTTTTAACTCCCTCCCCAAAAATTTGGCCACAGATCTCTAATTATAATTTTCTGGAGATTTAAAAAAAAAAAAAAATTTAATTGTGGTTTCTATAAACACCAAGATAAATTACTACATGTAAATATTGGTTCTCAACAGTTACTAATGCCTCTCTGGGGGCTGTTTTTATTTTACTGAGACAGAGAAACTAAGTTGTAAAAGATTTTTCTTTGTCCCTTTTGCTCATCATGGAGAGATTTGAAAAGTTTGCTTGCATTCACCACCGAATGCTTTCTAGCTGATGACTTTTGACAGCATTATTAAGTAAATTGAAGGGGAAGATTGATTTCCAAGATGATGCATTGTAAAGTCATGAGAAATAAAACTGAAGCTTTTATTCCAGAAAGGAAGAGGCAGTAAATGCAAGGAAGACACTAAGACAGACATTGTACCACCCACCAGTTCCCCTTTTAAAGCTTCCAAGTTGACTGGAAGTCAGAGCCATAATGAGAAAATTTTAAGAGTGTTGGGGTTTGGGTTTGGATGAGCCACACAATGTGTGTGAGCATCCCTGAGGCTGATCCAGACTGTGTGAGCTTCTTGGATCCAGCCCGTGGGTTGCAAGATTTACAAGGACACACTGAGGTATCGCATATTTACAGCTTCTCTCTGGGTTAAAAAAATGCCCTGAGAGCATCATCTCTTCCAATATTGCCCTGTTACAGCTGTGGAATATCAGTCAAGGAATGGATGGATGAGAGCATGGAAAGCAACAGGAGAACAGCCCTGACCAAACCTTCCCTGGGCTGAAGCAGCAGTGTGGGGTTGTGCAGCTGCAGTTACACCTTACAGAGTTTGACCTCTCAGTGTCAAAGAAAGAAAAAGTCACTGAAAAGGGCAAATCAGGATCCAAGGGTGTCAGCAGGATTTGAATGTATTTCAGTTGTGTTGCTACAGCTGAAATGCCACTGTCAATCCTCTAACTCCTCTGACCAGCCACTGGAGGAAAGTTTCTGTACCACACAGGGTTTGTGGCCAATCTGCTGAGACCACGGCACCAGTGGGAGCTCAGCTCAGATGTAGGTATCAAATACCCCCTGAGCATCCCCTGCTCTGTGTGAGACCACACTCTGAGCCAGCCTGAGGAACTGCCCTCACCTCAAATAAATAACCAAATAAACCCATCCCAATTTATGAGAAACTCCCACTGTTTTGTTATTTTAGTGCCAGATCAGTTCCCTGACCATGGCCACAATGCCAGGTACAACCGAGGAACTGAGGCTGCAGCCTGGGAGTAGGAGTGGACAGAGAGAAAAAGGATGCATGACAAGCTCAAACAATCACCAAACTGGACAAGAAAAGGCAGGCAAGGCACAGGGACCTGGAGCAGAAGCCCTGTGAGGGAGAATGCAGCCTGGGGGCTCCAGATGGGGACATTTGTAAAACCCAAAACTTCCTGAGCAGGGAAAACAGAGACCCTTTGAGAGAGTGACCAAATCAGGGCAGGGAGGTTCTCACCCACAGAAATCCATCCATGGAGCCCTGACATTGTTTCCTCACATTCCATGAAGTAGGTCAGGGAAAGGGATTTTGTTGTTTCAAACCAGTGGCATTTTACATTTGGCTCTTACGCAAAGGCTTCAGCTTCTCTGTTTTGTCAGGAGCTTGCCTGGCCCAGAGAAACCACAGCAGTTGGTGGGACAGAGAAATGAACGTGGAGAGGCAAAGCCCAGGGATGGAGCTGACAGAGAACCTCCTGTTGCTCCATTCCAGGCAGAGCCACAGCCCCAAGCTGTCCTGCCTCTTCCACCAGTCCGTGGTGTGCTGAGAGCTCTCCAGACAGACACAAGGAGATGTGGTTCCCACCCAAAACAGCTTCCAGCTCCAGCTGGGCAGAACACAGGGAGAGCACACCCCACGTATCCAGCTATGCGAGCCATGCATTCACAGACATGTCCCAATAACAGAGCCCAGAAACTACTCCCCAGTCACTCATCTCAGGCCAGTCCTCATGGTTTCCATAGGCATAGGGGAGAGGTGGGTGTCTTGCTTGGTTTCATAACAGTGCTGCACACTGATGTGCAATAAATAAAGATGAAATGGAAATAATCCAACCCATTCCTCTTTGAGCACAGTTCAAGGAAAATATTGCAGCTAGAGACCATAAGCAGACCCAATAAATTTGTTCACCCCCCACGCCATTCCCCTTTTGTTATAAGGGTGTGACTAAGGCTTTGCAGCATCAACTTTAGGTCTTAATTAGAGAATCTTGCTGTGAGCTCAAGGGGTATTTTAAAATCACATTAAAAATACCATAGGAAGTTGCAGCAGGCACTCAGACAATGCAAACCTGTGAAATGGGATGGCTGAAACACATGGTCATGATCCCAAGGTTTTTCCTTTATCTTAAACCATGGATTCCTCAAGTGGTGTTGATATTGTACTAAGAGAAGGCAGACGGGGCTTCTTACCCTGCATTCAGCTGTCCTCAAATATTTATATCCAGAGGACAGCTCGACTTTCTTGAGTCAAAACTGGCAAAAGTGGGACTCTATTACAAGGAAGAACTTATTGCCTGGGCTGCTGCTTAAGACATCATTGTCTGACTGTGCTTTCTGCCCTGCACTCGCTTCAGACGACTGAACTTGACCTATCCACCCATCATAAATTAAATTCTTTGATCTCATCTGTAACAACACAGAGCCCTAATAACAATAGATCAAACCCTGGCAGGGACAATATGCTTATTCTTTACCAACTAAATTTTAATTAGTAAACAGGGCAGGGGAAGAACCCACCTTTGCAGAACAAAAAGGGAAAGAAAAAGCATTTTGTACTTAAAAGAAATCGCTGATAAAGAGCAGAGACATCTTTCAGAGCTCTACATCCTTGTTCTGTTTATCTGAAAAACCACATCATCCCCAAACCATTAAACCCAGGATGAATTTCACATTGTAAGAAATCACCGTGAAAGCAAACATCAAAAGGGGCTGGGGAGGAGGCAGCAGATCAGGTGGGAGAGCAGTGGCACGATACCTTTTATCCACTGTTCATACAGACCCATCCTGGTGATTGCTTGCCTGCAGAAGGGTCTGTAGGAGCAGTGCTTGGGCTGCCTGGTGCCCGTGGCTGGGACAGTGAAGGTTGTGGCTGAGCCAGGCTCCCACAGCTCCCGGGGCTGTTCAGTGTTTGCAGAGCAGCCGGGAAGAACCGCACGGCTCCCGGTGTTCATTCTCTGTTTGCACAGGGTGGATTTATTATCACTGGGATTGTCCTGCTCCCCTTTACACCAAATAACTTGGGTTGGCTCGTGAGATCCAAGTGAGCTGGTGTGCCCTCAGCAGCCTGGCTCCTTCCAGGCAGACATGAATACCTAATCCAAGTGTTCCTGTCAGCAGTGGCACTTGTTGAGGCAGGGATTTTCTGTGGCTGTGCAGCTCAGGTCACTTTATGCCAAAGTAGAAGCAAATCCTAAGTAAATCTTCTTTTGCTGGAGTACCCACAATGTTCCCTGTCTGCCTGGAGTCTCACACCAGGGTGCAGCAACAGCTGGCCCCTTGGTGGGATGCTGCATGGATCTCTCACCTCACCCCAGCCCGTGGGTCTCACAAAATCAGCAGGAGGTGCAGAAAATCTCACAAGGGAAAAAGAACATGGACTGATGGAGATGACATGATCATATCAGGCTCATTTCATTGGGAAAGCAGGCAAAACCCCAAGCATGGCTGATTAAACCTGCCTGGCACAGGAAGAAGACAAGCCCAAGCCAACTCACCCCATTTCTGTGATGTTACCACATCCCAGGCAAAAAAAATACAGAGATTTTGGTTCACCAGAACCAAGCCCATGATCAGGGACACATCACCAAACCTCCCCAAGCATCAAACTTCTTGAGTTTAAGCTCTCCAATTGCCTCTTGTGCCAGCAATGCCCTCTCTGGGGCTTGGAAATACCACCACACCCCCCTGGGTTCTCAAACAGGTTTGATTTGACACCAAATTCCTGCTGAGCCAAGATTTTATTGGCTGTGCGTGTCTGGTAGTAAACTGCTACTACCTTAAAAAAAACCCAAACAACCCAATTTTAATCAATAACTTAATTTTAAAAGGAAACTTCCAGGCAGTGAATAAATAAGCCAACTACAGACCCTTTTTTCCAGCTGGTTGTCAGCATTTCTGAGCTATTTTACTAATTGGTTGTACCAAAACTCCCCACGATTTGCTTACCACTGAAATGCAGCCCCTCTGCAGTGCAAGGCTGTGGGAAAGGGAAAGAAAAATCTGGGTTTCAGCTGAAATCATGCAATGAGTTTCACGTAGGAAAAACCTTAATAAACAAAGTGGAATTCAGGCTGGACACTGGGGCAAACATTGGGGCTTTTATCAAGTGCCAAGTGACCCTTAATGACTACAGGCAGGTGAGCTGGCTCTGTTTTTATGTCATCTGCCCACATCCAAGACAAAGGATACAAAGGGTGATACCCTGCAGGTCTTCTCTCTGCTGTGTCTGATGTAGGATGGGAACCAATGCCCACCTAGGCCCCAGGTACAGTTCCTAAATCAAAAAGATCTAGATTTTCTTTCCATGTTTTAATGCCCTCTCTGGAATATTTAATTTTTACACCACGGATCGTGCACAAACCGACAACAAATTTCATTAAGAGGAGAAAGAGAACTGAGAAAATGACCATGATGTTTCTTTAGGTGAGTTTTCAGTTGCTCCCTGAGGCATTAAAAAATAAACAAATATGGTAAAGTTTTCACACTGGAGTCTCCATGAGCACTTAGACAGGATGAAATCCTGCCCACTCCAAATCAAGTGAAGGAGTAAAAGTTTGTGTGACACAAGTGCATACAGGTAAGCCTTGGGACACAGAAAGCACAAAACTCTGCCAGCTGAGCAGGAATAACCCAAAAATAAACAAGCAAAATTCAACCAGAGCATGGGCAGGACCCAACCTTTGGTTCGATCACAACTGGAAGGATAAAAAAGAGGAATCCATCACCCTGTGGATTTTCAGACCACGGTCACAACTCACATCCATCAATTGCTGGTGCAGCTACAGCAGCTGGGCAGTTCTGAGAAGCAGCTTGAGACATCTGGAAGGAGAGGGACTCGTTCTCCTCCCGTCGCCGCCGCTGTCGGTGCCGAGGCCACGCAGCCCAAGTCCATTTTCTTCCTCAGGGGAATAACAGATGGTTTTGCCACCTACCACTTCTCATTGCCTTGTCAAAGCCTCGTGTGTTGTGTGTGGTCCCGAGTTGGGTCGTGCAACCAGCCAGAGCCCTCAGCTCCATTTCCAGTTCACATCACTCTAATAGGCCCTCAGCTGGCCTGAGAAATTCCCAAACATCTCTTTCTGCAAACAAGGAGTTGGGTTTCTTTTGTCTTGCAATCAGGGGAGACAAATTCTCCCCTTAACCACAGTTTAATTTATTCCTTTTGGTTGTTATTGCCTCCACCTAATGCAGCTGTCTAGACTGGGGTGGTGGTGGTTTGCTTTCTTTTTTTCCTCTTTAGCTGGGGATTTTTGGAAGCTGCCTTTGCTTCTTTCCGAAACAAGTTTATTTTTAGTGTCACTTTTTCCATTGGCAAGATGCTACGGCTCAGAGAGCTGCTCTCGGAGGAACTGAGCTGCCTTCAGTGTGAAAATGAAAAAAAGCCTGCCTGGTTGGAGGGCAGGAGCAGGAGGAAGCAGCTGAGGTGAGACAGAGATGGTCCAAGGGAAGAGGGCACGTGGGAAGAGCACACACATCCCCTTCAAACCCAAAACTGCTTAACCAAGGAGGGTTATGGCACCCTCTGACATCCTCTCGGACAGATCTCCTCCTTGGATGGAGCTCCATGTGGGAGGATGCCAACAGGGCTCACACCTGCCCAAGCCGTGGGATCTCAACTCTTCTTCTGTTGGCTTCCAAGAACAAGTAAACACTCCTCAAGGAGCCACCTGAGAGCTTTAAATCACGGGTAACCCTGCCACAGGAACCTTCCACCAGCACTAAACGGTTCCCAGGTGATTTCTCAGGAAAGGGGATCACAGACACAAAGGGGTTTTTGGGTTTTGCTTGGCTGTTTACTACCCTACAGCCTCCTGGCTGCCTTCTAGCTGTACTGACCTTGCTTGCTCCTGCTCTTTCAGATCTGTATTTATTCCACTTTTCCTCAGAAATACATACTCCTCTGATTTTCCCACAATTTTGCTGGTAGGTGTTTTCAGAGATCTGGGAAAGGGATGGCAGTATTCAACCCTTAGTCCCCTCCTCACCTGCAGAGTTTAATCCCACTACAGTGATCATCTCCTTAATTACCACTAGTTTACTACCTTGCAAAGAGGAAGGGTGCAAAAATCCAACTTTTTTTTTTTTTTTTTTTTTTCCCTTGTAAAGGAAGAGGTGGACTTGAAATAATTGGATAAAAATAAGACTGGATTCTTATTCTTCCTGTGCCAATTTTCAGCATTCCCAATGCCCAAATCCAAAGATTTCCCGACACCAGCCTGGCTTCACTGAGCTCAACACATCACAAATATAGCAATACCAAGAGGGCAGAAGGAATGAAAGTAATATATTTTAAGGCAAACCCTGCAGGCTTTCAGGGTGGGAGTGAAGAGGTGGGGGAGGGCATTTAAACACACGCACAAAACCCCAGAATTAAGCAAGCGAGACCATTCCAGTTGAGCTGTTTCAGCCATTGTCTTACAACAACTTTAAACCCAATTGCTTCTTTTTAATGAGGTATTTTCTTCCTCTTAACCACCCAAATCTAATCCATGATGTTAGTCCAACTCAGAGAACTTAAAATCAGAACATTGGGGTCTTTCTTAATCCTCTTAACTTGCCAAAGGTTTTCTGATCACACACCTCTTCCTTCCTACTTAGGACTGGTTTTTTCCCACCACCCTTTGTCTTCTGTTTACAGCTGTGAAAAATTAGAATCCAGGCAGTAAAATCTCTCCATAACAAATGAGTATTTAGAGATGGCCTGCATGTTTCATTGAAGGAAATCAGGCATGTTTTCTTAATTATTTCATCAAATCATATCTTGCCTGAGCTCAGCATTTCTTGAAGGACATTCTTTAATCCAGTCCTTCATTCTAATGAATAATTATCTTCAGAAGATAAACCCTGGCTCATGCTGTGGTCACTTAGCACCTTTCACGTGGTGTGGTAGGTCAATAAAGCTGGGACCAAATCTCATGTGAAATCTGGGAATCCTCCTCCTCCATCTCTTCCAGGTCCTCCTGAATCCCAGTGTCTCAAGAGAGGATGCAGGGTTTGATCATTGCTGTGGTCTGGTCATCCCATGGTGATGGCAAGATTTCTCAGATGAAGAAGCTGAAAAAGCTGGGATCCAGCACTGATTGATTTCAGGGCTCATAACCAGAGTTGTATAAATACACCTGACATCTACCATCCCCTCAAACCTGGATCTTCCATGATCATGGCTTAACTGGCACAGGAGGCTGGCACTATTGGGGATCTAAGGAACCCTACTATGAAGGCCAGGGAGCCACACTAGAGTGAAAATTGCACATCAGGAGGAACTGTCATGAAGTTTAATGACCAGTTTTCATGAAGTTTAATGACCAGTGAGAGCAGCAGGTGTCCTCAGTGATTTCTTTCCAAGCCTAGCCACTTCCAGATTACCCTTCAAACCTGTGAAGTGCTAGAGCTGCTGGCTGAGCATGGACTCCCAGGGCCATTCCAGCTGTTGGGCTGCACTGAGCTCAGCAGGCATGGCTGATCAGCCTTTCCCATCACATCAGGAGCACATGGCAGGAGCTGCTCTCGAGGTGAAGGGCCTGAGAGGGAGTTGGAAGGTGCTGAGCAATGCTGGAGCCATGAGTAATCAATTGTCCAAGGGACAGTCCCCAGCACGTCCCGGTCCAAATTAGGTTTCAAAACAAAAACTGCCAGAGACTTCCTTCCTGCCCCTCACTGCATCTGAGAGAGATGGGTTTTACTGAGTGGGCCACTGAATTGAGATCAACTAGGAG
The DNA here is from genome assembly GCA_018697195.1 of Certhia americana. NCBI lineage: Eukaryota > Metazoa > Chordata > Aves > Passeriformes > Certhiidae > Certhia > Certhia americana. Next base: position 1,953,364 of record CM031866.1, read on the forward strand.
CCAAGCAGGGCTTGAACCAGAACCTGGCACCTATCCCAAGTTCCTTTTGAGTTTGGTTAACATTCCCCACCCATCATTTTTCACGTGCATGTGCCACATCACTTCCTGGTTCTGATTTGCCTGCTATTTGCCCCACGGGTAGGGTGTTACCCATCGAGACTCAAAAACCAGCAAGTAACCCCTCCTCCCCCTCCTCATAAACCCCACACCCATCTCTGAGGGATCCAAGCATCCCCAGCAGGAAGGAGTCCAAGAATTCTTTATGCACATAAGAATGTCCCCTTGCCACATCATAATCCTGTTTGCTACCAGTGCCACACAATGATGGTCTAGGTCAAACTCCAGATGTTAATAAACCTCAGTAACAACTGCTCAGAGAAAATGCAGATAATTGGTCTCATACCTGCTATTAGAAGAAAAAAAAAAAAAAAACCAACAAAACACATGACAAAAAAAAAAAAAGTGCTATTAAAAATGCATCTTTGTTGCTTTTAACATTCTTTTCTAAAAGCTAATTTTAGCTCTAAGGCTGGAGCTTAAAGGCAGCTGCACATCTGGTGTGATCTGCCAACCTCTGTGGGTCCAGCCCTCAGCACTCCTGTTCTCCTGTGCTGAAAGTAAAGCTTTGGGATGCAAAACCACAAAACACAGAGGGTTAATTAATGGGAGATCCAAGATGCTTCCCTGTGCTCTCTCAGCTTTGGACAGACTTGGATGTCGATGGTCTTGCTGCAGTCAGGTGCTGACTGTAAAACAACTCCTTCTGTTGCTGTTGCCTGGGTTGCTGGGTTATAAAAGCATTAATACTTGGCTTGTTGTCACAGTTTTTTTTTCACTGCCTTTGCTACTGCTTCACAAATGTGCTATACTTGGAAGAATCCATGAGCAACAGGCAGAAGATGTGGCCTGGGATGCTCACAGTGTTATCTGTAGGTGCATTTCTGCTGCCTTTGAATCCCCACCATTACCATATAAGCCCTGCAAAAATAGTTTCCAGGCAGATGTTTATACTTTGCCATTGGGTTGGCTGGGGTTCTGAGAAGATCAGATATGGTCAAAATCTGCTGCTGGTGCAGATAATGCAAATCCCCAAAAGATAAGTGAGGTGAACTATCTGCATAGAGTCACAGGAGTTACACGCCGAGGAAGAGTTTCCCAATTAATCAGGAATCAGAGTTGTGTGGACTAAACTCCACTCTGAGCTGAGCAGCTGACATTATTGATCAGTGTTATTTCCCAGGGTATTCCAGTCCTTGCTCCCTTCCATCCACAAGTGCTTCATGTTATTGGTTTTCAGGAATGTGTTGTTTGTCAGACTTGCTGCTTCCTCATACACACCATATTAACATCCAGCATCAGTGTCCTGCTGGCAGCAGAACACAGGTTAACTGCTCTTAGGTGGAAATCATTACATTCAAATATCTGAAATGCAGCATCCGCTTCTCTCCAGCTCCTGACTTCCACAGTGTGCAGGATAATTCTGCCCAAGGAGAGTCTTCTGTGCAGTGGGGATTTCTCCAGGCATTTGAAGGTGCAGTGGCAGGGCACAGCACCACCAGCTTTGTTGATCTTTCTCAGTGTATCCATACAATGATCCAAAATTGCCACTAGCCTTTTCTGGAGATATTTTTAAACCTCTTCAGGATGCATAACGGGGCTCTGGAGAAGAGTTCCTGAAAGTTGTTTATCCATATCAGTCAAGGGAAGGCAGCTGAGACTGAATTTGTGAAGCTTCACACACCCTGGCCTCTGAGCAACATTTTGTCCAGGCCTTCCCTGCCTGCCACCACCTCATTTGGTTTCTATTCCTGTCTCCTCCATATATATGGATATAGATATAGATTAGATATAGATATAGATATAGATATAGATATAGATATAGATATAGAT
>CM031866.1:1955263-1995739 GCA_018697195.1 Certhia americana
GATATAGATATAGATATAGATATAGATATAGATATAGATATAGATATGTCACATGGATGTATACAATGAACACTCAATGGGCCAAAGCTGCCCTGCTCTGACTCTTTGGCCTGATTTCCCCTACAACAAAAAACATCCACAGGATTTCACCTTATGCCTTCAATTCATCCTGATAAACTTTCCCATTACATTCTGGGTTTTAACAGACAAAGCTGTGAGCAGCAGTTATGTACCAGGAGGAAATTTATAAAACGTTAAAATCTTCGCAAAGAGAGCACATCTTCCAGAAAAAAAAGCCAGGAGCACAAACTGAGTTGTGCTAGAATCTGTTTGCTTCGTGCAAGAAACATGGTCTCTGCAGGGCTTTGTGCTTGTGAGAAAGGCACAGCTTGGAGATGAGGATGGTGCTCATCCCCCATGGAGATACTTCAGGCATCCAGACTTCCTATATTTCATATTTTAATTTAGTGTGTGTACATGGCCTGTTTAGGTGAAACAGGCTCACCCTAAAGAGGACAGTGAGCTGCTGGAACAGGCAATAACTTCATTTAGAAGGAGAAAGGAGGCAGCTGGAGAAGAGGGGAGCGGATGTGTGAAACCCCAAATCCAGTGGTTGTTACCCCAGCATTCTTCAGGAATTGCCGTGGTTTCTATAATGTGGGTAGTTTGGAGCAGTTATGCAGTAAATATTTTTCCCCAAGTACTTTTCATGCTTGAGTTTTAGGTTTTCAGAGGGATTTTTTTATTTAAAAAAATTTTTTTTTTTTTGAAGGAAGATCAATGACTTAATGAAAAAAGTCTGAGATGCAAGAGCGAGGCTATCGCTTCAAGAGTGCTTCCAGATTTACATAAATAACATTCCTGCTGCATAAACATCTTGGCAAAGGCAGAGCATCTAACCCCCCTCCTACTCTATTGGCCTCCACTAAATTCTGCAGAATATTAAAACCCCTTGATGGTAACGTGTTCTCGGCCAGAAACAAATCATTAGTTTGGATGAGGGCATCAAACTGCATCTGCTCTGTTCCCTGAAGTTCCAAGTGCAAGAGATTTAGGAGGGAGGGGAGAGGATTTCTTTGATAGAAGGATTTAGAAAAATGGCAATTGATAGAATTTTTAAGCAGATACAGAGATGAGGGGACGCGTCTTTCCCAGAGACACATGGGAATGGTCTGGAGTAATTAAACGTGGAGATAGGCTCAAGCTGTGCAGTTTGGAGGTGGATCTGAATGCTCAGGAGCTTTTGTTCTGCCCACTACACATGGCTGAGATGGTCCATTGATCAACTTTAGGAAGAGTCAGGGAGAGGTAAATCCAGGCTCATCTCTAAGTGAAAAGAAAGGGGGGAAAAATGGAAGAGAGGAGCTGTGAAATACAGCAGGGGACTGATTCTACCTGGCTGGCAGCAGCAGTAAGGGAGGGTCTCTCCATGCTGCAGGGCCATCTCATGGGCCTGGATGTTGCCCTCATTGCCAAAACTACCTGGAGAAGGCAGAGAAGAGGGATAGTACAGATGAAGCCAGTTTTTAATTCACCTTTGAGTTTTCTTACACAGAATGAATTATTTTGGCATCATTTCCACACTTCCAAGAAAGCACCACACAGCCAAAGCTACTCAAAGCAGCTCCTACCCACCAGGGCAGCAAGAGATTGATTCCACCAGAGGAAGTCTCTTTCACCAGCAACATTATTGAAAATTAGGGAGAGTTGAGAGTCCCTTCTCTCTTTTCAATCCAGTCTCTCATGTTTTCTCCCTCCAGAAAGAAACAGCTTTCTGCATCCTCAGAGGTTCTCCTTTAAGCCCACAAGAACATCCTGCGTGGATCTGCAGGGACAAATGATTTCTTGAAACACACTGGTCTTAATCAAACCTAATCTCTCATGACAGGGCAGAGCAGCCTGGACATCCATTAGATTTAGCACAGCTACTCCAAGCAGTGCTGTTATGTCAAAATTATGCAACCTAGGCTTTGATAGGCTTTGGGGATTTTCTCAATGGTTCCTTATGAGTCTGTTGGTGCCCCTCACATTTCAATGACCACAATATGAACATTAAATGTATTTCCTTTCCCACAGCTGGATGCTGTCCCATCTGTTCTGAGACAGCCAAAGTGTCAAGTAAGCCAGGCAAGGCAGACAATTTTTCATGCAAATTTGTTGACTTTAGGATTTTTAAATATATGTCTTTTTAATAACCCACAGATTATCTCACAAAAAAAAAAAAAAAACAAAAAAAAAAAGGGTCATTTGCAAGAGTTCCTCCAGCAGTCCTTGGCTTGGTTAGCCAACATTGCAATGCACATATATTATCCTCAGAAGAAAACCTGGCAAAAGGACAGAGAGAAATGCCATATACAGTCACTCTAATGGCTTAGTCTGGGATGCTGTGTCCAACAGAGCCCAGCCTGGATGCTCCAGAGGGATGCACAGAACCCCCAAAACAACTGCACCCTCCAACCACTCTCCAGCTGTGCAGCACAGGTGGAAGGGAGTAAAAAAAGATTTAATGTATTGCACCAGCCCCAGGCAGGGGGATCAGGATTTGTCACAGACTTGGCTTTCCCTGGCACCTTCAGCATCCCTGTGCCCCCTGGACCAGGGTGGGTGAACCCAGACACCTCCTCTGACAGCTCTGCATGGCTGGGAAGCAGCAGCAGCAGCACCCACAGAGTCAGGTCTCAGAAAGATTTGCACAAAGCCAAGGAAATAACCTGTTAAATCAACCCATGTCAGAGGTGACCAGCTCAGGATAAGCACAGAGCTCCCAACTGATTGAATTCCCAAATCAGTCAGTGTGTCAGTGCAGGAACAGCCTCTGCCCAGCACACACTGCCTCACGTGCTCATCTGAGCTCTTGGAGCAAGGCAGGGATGTGAATAAATGAAGTGACTTGTGCCCATGAAACACCACACCAGTGACACAGGAGAGCCTTTCTCACCTCTGGTTTTCAAACCACCTTTTAAATCCCTTTTACTTTTAATGAGATGCTTCACAGTAAAACAGACTGGAGGACACAGCTGGTAAATCATCCTGTGATGAAAGCCAAGGATGTTAATTGCCTTCCTGCCTTACTTCATATGACAGATTTCCATCAGACCCCCACCTGGCAGGAGAGGATACCCAGAGGAATAGCTTCCAGCCTCTGGATTTCATGTCCTTTTCCAAAAAAACGGAAAAGAAAAACCTGCTCTGGTGGGCACCCAGAGCACACCTGGTCTTACCTGGAGTCTGGGGAAGGACCAAACTGAGAAGCAACAGAACAGGAGAAACTAAACCTACTCCAGACCTACACGTACCTCTCAGTCTTTTAAAACTTTGGTAGATATTTGACTTACCCAGGTGCAGGTCATTTCTCCATATTTAAGGCCTGATTTACCAGGGTCCAGAATAACTCTGGGAACCTCACACAGCCAGGACAGCAGGACACCACTGGAATAACAGGAGGAAAAAGGAACTTGCTGCATTGAAGCCCTCTGACTCTTCTAGCAGCTTCTGCTGGGGCAGCTCTGCAATCATAGAGAAGGTGTTTGCACCAAAATCACCATGGAAGAGGCAGTCATGGGCTCTGTGTGGAGCTATGAAGCATCATGCAGATCCAAGGCTTTGTCTTAAAAAGCAGGCCATTGCCCTTTCCCTAACACACATTTTACCTGGGAATGGAGAAACCACAGGTCTCTGGATACCTTGGGAACTTTGCCACTTCCTCCAATTCTCTCCTTAAAAAAAAAAAAAAAAAAAAAAAAAAATCAATCAAAAATCCAGCTTGTTTTCTGAAACTCTGCTTTAAAGAGCTGAGTTCCTAAACCCAGAGTGCGTGATGCAGAACAGCTGACTTTATGTAAGGCTGTTATTAGAAACAGCCCATTGCTGAGCTGGGATTTCATGGGATGCACCTCATTCAGAGCCTGGGCAGACACACCACGAGTGTGGGTCCATCCACACAGCCTGGCTGAGAGTGAGGAGTTTGCTGCCTTTCAGTGCCTGGGGCAAATCCTGACTCAGAGATTCCTCCACGTTATTTTCCATGGGAGGAAGCAGGAGTTATTTTGCAGAGGGTCTGAACAGATGAGATGCCAGCTTCTTGCTGGTAAATACCACTTCCAACCTCACTAACAGGCTCCAACAGATGTTTCTGCTTTTCAGAGTAATGGAAATTTTATGGACCATTTTCTCCTTCTTCTCCTGTTCCCTGGGATGGAGCAGCAGATCCAAAATGCCCTGGGAAACACAGTGGTCTCCTCCTGAGTCTCACTTCAGAGCAGTGTCTCCAGCAGATCAGGGAGACAGAGTCCAACCACTCAGTTGTGGGTTGGGTTCCTCTGGAGAACCAGACACCATCTGCCACCAGGCAGCTGCACAAAGGCTCCACTGTCCAGCAGCTTTCTCTGGAGAAGCTCAAAATCCTCCTGAAGGATGAGCTGCTGGCTCCCAAGCTGGGTAGAGAGTCCAGGAGTATGCACAAAAGAGGGTTAAAAAGATTTGAGAACTCTGGTATTATTTTTATGCCCTTGTGTTGGTCATCATTCATTACAGCTGGAGAAACTGAGGCAGGTGAAATCATCCACTGAATCAGAGCAGATTCCACATGTACAAGGTATCAGTGTGCTCATCACAAGACAGCACTTCCCCAAAAACACAGAGTGATAGGACAGAGGGAGGGAAAACCTTTGTCAATGCAGACAAAGTGTGGGATAAAAGGGTCTGATGTGCATCCTGAGAATCCACTTTTTCCCTTGCCTCTCTCTCACGTCTCTGGGTTCAGCCAACTGTGTGGGAACCCCAGCATCCCCCGAGATTTCTCAAATAAACCTTGTGTTGCAATGCTCCTTAAGCAAAAACCAAAAAAGAAACTTGGGGAATCCCATTGACTCACAGCTGTATTAATTATTATTTTTTTTTTATGGGCCCAGGACTTAGTGAATGAGAATATTATCCCATGGGGATTGAGAACACAATGGAAACAGGAAACTTTTAAAAAGCATTTCTGTGGAGATATTATCTCAGTGCTGTAGGACACAGGATTTACTTAATTGCAGCCAAGGAAGTTTTAGATTACGCTCTGCAATGTCTGCATGAATGTCTCAGCTATCACAGGGAAGGCTCCTTGCATGACTATTCCCTTTAAGATATGTGCCTTACCCTGAACACGTTCACTGGAGGGGATTTGGTGATAATGCAAGAGGGTTTGGAGCACTTCAAAGCCTTAAATGAGATTCAGGGCATCACAGCCCATGATAAAGAATATGAAATTGCTTTTCTAGCAGATGACATCCTGCTTTCTCTAAGTGAAACACAAGCCTCTATTCAATGCCTTGGAGAAGTTTGAGAGGTTAACAATCCTGTTTTGGGTTCTTTTTGTGTGCATAAATATGACCAAGAGAGAGGCAATGCCTCCGGGCACCTCCCCAGCAAAATCCCTCTTAATTTTCCATGCCAGTAGTCCCTAGAAGGACTAAAATCCATAAGAAGTCAAATCTCTCTTCACTTAAATAAACTTATAACAGTAAGTCTCCAACCCTTTTATGTGACACACATCATGATTTTCAAAGATGGTCCAACTCCCCATTTTTCTATGCTTGATTAGGTCCACTTAATGAAAATGGCCATCCTCTTGAGCACTTCATTTTCTGCAGGGGCCCTCAGTACTTGAGCCTTTAACAACACTTGAACCTAATCCCACACCCCATTCCTCAAAAAAATCCCAACAAAAACCACCCACACAAAAACCAAAAAAAGCCAAACCAAAAAAGAGGAGAAAACTAAGTAGAATACTCAGCAGTTTTATACAACCTCAGGTGGGATGAGTTTCACTCTAAGCATGCTGTACCTAAGAACCCAAGTTGATTGTACTGCAGGAATGATGGAAACTGATTCACTGCAAGTTTGTGTCCTGTGTCCCATGTTTTTACTCCTTACACTTCATCTTCCTGCTCCTGCTGGAGTTCTCAGACCTCATGGCTGGGTCACTGAAGTTTCCTGAGCGCTGTGTGTGAACCATCCCCAGCATTCCCAAGCTGATGGGCATGTGAAGGTCCAGGCACCAATCTGGGATAATTCAAGCTCCTCCAACCTTGTCTGTGATGGAAACATCACATTTGGTCCCCTTTGTTCACTCACTCAGCAATTCTACTGAAATCTGCTAAGAATCCAGATTGGAACCTAACCTTTCTCACATTGTTGAACTTGATCTGGTGGGTCCAAATATCTTGAGAGAATTGATGGATATAAGCAAACCCACTTGAAATTTGGTTTATCTTCACACTGTTGAACTTGATTTGGTGGGTCCAAATATCTTGGGAGAACATATGGATAGAAACAGACCCACTTAATATGGGTTTATTTTAAGGAAAAATTCAGATTGTCTCCTCAGGCCTGCACTGGAACTATCATGTGCTGTTCTTTGCTCCAGCCATGGGGCCCCAAGGACAGCAGGTCCACAGCGTCATTCTGCAGGTGTCCTGGCAAATGGACAATATGGAAAGAATAACCAGGTCTCTTCATGCTTCTCCAGCAGACCAGGAAGACACTGGCACCTCCAGCAGATCTGTGCTGAAAGGTGCTCAAAGGAATCAGCAAATTCCCACGTCAGTTTGCCACAATGGAAGATCTGATCCTAGCACTGAAGATTCCAACTCCATCCCTCAAAGACAAGAGACCTTGTTAAAGAAACAACACCAAATTAAGCAACTCAGTTTCCTTGGAATTCTGTTAATTTAGGAAGGATGCCAAGTAATCCAAACGCAATGAGATGATGGCTTAAATAGCCTGAACTCTGGGCACACAGTGGTGTGTAGTACAGCATTCCAGACACATTCCATATATAATGGGCATAAGCTCCCAGAATCTCCAAGGCAATCATTCCACACCTCTAGACAGAACAGTTTAGAATTCAACTAAAAACCCCAAAGCTTTGCTTGTACAAGAGGAAGTGAAGAGATGCTTACTTTTGCTTTGTTTTGGGGCAGAAAGCAGAGCACTTGTATGCAGTGTGTGCCCCTGGATCCATTATTTCATCTCTTCCACCAGATTTCACTGCAACTGTTCCTCTTTTTTCCCAGGAACAATAAAACCCATGAGCTGCAGGCCAAGTGGCAATGTCCCATGACCTGCTGCAGCTACTGAGCCTGAAGCTACCGAGAGGTTTTGACAGCTACTATGAAATGATGCAACTCAATTAATTCCATGTGCTGGCTTTCAAGGTATCAAAAGAAGAACTGTCTTTCAAGTAACACCAAAAGAGTAAAATATTATTAATTTTTAATCCTAATTAACTCTTTCCTGATGCTGGAATAGCAAGATGAGATTTTTGCACAGCTTCTTCTGTGCCTTTGAATGTACCCTTACACCACAGTGAGGCTTTGGTGGTCCCACAGAGACATTAAAGTCTGGCCAGGGCTATCTACCAGTAGTTTCCTGAAAAGATCCATCCAAGGAGCTGGATCTCTGAGCTGCTTTTCAAAATATGGCACCACCAGACCCTAGCACTGGTGGTTCTGCTACTAAACAGCCACCTAAATAAATCAGAACAGCCAGAAAAGTGTTTTTTTGACACAGGCCAGAGGCTGTCTGGTGCTGAAGGTCACTTCCATCAGCACTATGGCTGGAGCCCCTTGTCCAAGTGCTGCCTCCTGTCTCTCCCTGGCCTCACATCCTCCCTCCCTCCAACCAGCACCAGCCCTGGCACAGTCAGTCCAGAAAACCAAGCCTAGCACCCGCCCTCCTATGACTTCCCAGATTTTGGTGCTGTCATGAGAGCACGAATGGCAACCCACAACTGGGATGAAGAGGGGATGTGAAAGCTTCCTTTTGGCAGCACCTCTATTCCATCAACTTGGACTGCTCACAAAACACCACCTGAGGGACTGAAGTCAGCATCTGTTTTTTGCAAACTCAACCTTCTGCAAAGTTATGCAAACAAGAAAAGACTGAGTCGGGATGTAACAAACAAGTTCATTTTTCCAAGCCTCAAAATAAACAAAAATTTGCTTCTTTTTCTTCGTGTTCCAAACCAAGATTCAAAGAGATCCTCTTTTATCTATCATCCAGTTAATCCATCCTTGTTGTTAATGTGAGGAGATATGTCCTATGGGAGAGCACATGCATCTTTTTAATAATATCGTGCTTTTTAAAATTTATTTTTAAACTAAATCAGATTCCTAAGCATTTCTGTGGTGACCTGGTTCATGGTTGCATGGCTTCCATCAACATTCCCAGGGGCTTCAGACCAGAAAGAAGACACAAAGCAATTCCTTCTCTCCCACTGAAAATTGCCCAAAACTTATCTGCTTAGTTAAACCAATTCTGACAATTCCAGTGGATGAAAGTCCTTTTCAGTTTCTGCACCAACATAAGTTTGTTAAAGCTTGTCTTAAAACCAAAAGACTTTCTAGAATACCAATCACTGAGATATCTCAACACTTGGGCCCACAACACCACATCTATTATTAATATAACCATCATTTAGAGCTACAATCAGAAATGGTAACAAAAATGTATCACAGTAGTTGTTCATCTGCAAATCATATGTATTTCTCAAAACTAAATGAAGTGTACTCTGCTCTCTCTCCCTTCCAGCCCCCCGTCACAACCCCCACAACCAACCTCAAGCAGAACAAGCCATAATGCAGAACAAAAACAAAATAAAATTGAAACCTGATAAGGCCACATTCTCAGGGAGAAGCCATGTGTGAGATATTTTTGCTTAATTATTTCAAGCAATGTATGGCCCCTTGGCTGTCACCAAGGCTGGCCTGTCAGGGTAATATCATGAGGAACTATTGTGCAGAGAATCACTAGATACTTCAGGTCTTTGAGACCCTGCTAATCAGCTCATGTTTCATATTCTTTTACCAACTTTTACACTGAAATAGAGCTCTTACTGGTTTGTATCAAGCCCTTTTTCTCCTCTTGTAGGTGTTAGAGAGAAGGTTGGGAGCAGAGATGTGACACTTTCTGTGTACAGACATTGCTGCTGCCACTGTTTCAAAAACAGGTTTCAGTCTCACCAGACCCACAGAAAATGCAGTGTAAAGTCAGATTGCAGATAAACAGTGGCTGTTGATTATGGCTAAAGAAATAACTCAGCAGGAGGGAATTCCAGTGCCCGGGCTCCAGCCAGTCACGCCTCAGTGCCTCGTGGATCTGGCAGAGAAGACAGGTGCTTTCAGCCCTAAATTATACAGGATATTGAAAAAGTACCCACTGATGATATTAGAAAGGGAGCTGTTTGCCTTCCAAATAGTTCCCCTTTGAGTTGAGCTGAGGTTTAATATCTGGAGGGAATAATAACATGATTTTTTCCTCCGTTATACAGTGGAGTATGTAATACACATTGTCTAAGGAACTGCTGGATGATGTTACTTTGCTTCCATGAGAGCTCCAGCATGGAAAAGCAAAGGGAAGTCTAACTCAAAGATGCCAGAACACCTTGCTGGCTAGAAAGTTTCCAAATAACTTTATAAGTGCATTAGCAATAACTAAAAAAAATCCTAACCCTAGGACAGAGCTCATTAATGAGCTTTAATATTTACAAATGAAATAAATAAGAAAGGTAAGGATAGGGCTGGTGACCTGAGTGCTGCAATACAGGGACAAACCACTTCATAGAAAATAAAGAGAAGCTGCAGAGGGTCACAGAAATCCCACAAGAGAGAACTGAGGAACTTCAGGCGAGCTCGGAAATCTGGCAGCACTTTTAGATGGAGAAACTGAACAGAAGAATGGAGCCTCAGATGGCACACAGAGCCATCCTAAGGAAAGAGAAAAGAAACCCAGAGCAGCACTCACTGCAAGGACTGATTTCAGTCAGTCCATTTTGGGGAGGAAAGTGCTGGCAAAGGGAAGCAGGGAATCTGCAGTGTTTACAAACACCATGTGAAGAGGTAGAGCTTGTAATGGGAGCGGAGCAGAACGTCCCCTGCGGAAAGGGAGGGGGTGGGAAATGAAGAAACTTGGTAACTTAACTTCCTGGAATAATGCTTTTTAAATCTCTTAACGAGGCATAGATCATGCCTTGTAAAACATGAAAATAATGCCTCTGACAGTAAAGGGAATATGAACATCAGACTCATTCCTCCTGTGAAGGGCTATGGCAGCGACGCAGCAGCTGCCCAGGGAGCTGCACGCACTTGACAACAAAGCCAAACACAGCTGCCCTGGGTAAAAATTGCATCCTGTGTTGTATTTTCAGACCAAACATTTAAAGAGGCTGCTGGTTTTGGAAGTGTTTGGTTTCCTTTGCAACACAGTAGCAAAACCGGCATTCCCAATCCATGCAAATAAGAAATCATGATCACAGAATGGTTTGGGTTGGATGGGGACCTTAAAACCCACCCCATTGCACCCCCTGCCATGGGCAGGGACACCTTCCACTATCCCAGGCTGATCCTTGTCCAACCTGGCCTTGGACACTTCCAGAGGTGGGGCTCCCACAGCTGCTCTGGGCATGCTAAAATTAAAGTTAATAAATGGATCTTGTAGAACAGAATAACAGAAGCATGTCTCAGGTAACAAGTCTAAAGCTTAGCAGCAAGGGTAACCAAATCCAAGTTTCAGCAGCTGATTCTGCTCTGCCTGTGCCAGAGCATCCCTCCTGCAGGCACAGGCAAGACCCCACAAGCTCATGTGCAAAGGCAATATCCTTTATTATTTTCCGGCTACTGAAAAATTCAGTATGTGAAATACCCAGTGTGTTTCCTTTCCAATATTAAGTCTAAAATTCCTCTGTGTTGAAGTATCCAGCTACTGGTCTTACTCTTACTACTAGGAGTTGGAATAGGGTTATGATGATTAGGGTTTTTTTTGAGACTTCTTCATCCCTCAAGTTGTGACTTTCAAACTACTTAAATCCCACAAATATTCCCATTAAAATGTTTATCCAAGACAAAGATTAATCAGTTGTTTCTTCACTTTGTTTTTAGGGCTCCTCTTACATAGATTCTTGTCTACCACTGCTCTAGCAGCTCAAGTGGTCATCCAGAGGGGACTGGACATCCAGGCACTTACATTCCAAGCTTTTCTCCTTGCTCCATGTACACGTCCTTTTCTTGTTTATATCTCAAAAGATGAATTTCTACCCCAATGTACATTTAGTTTGTTTATGGGAAGCTGCTTCTGTCTGCAAGAATTTCCTTGTAGAAATTTAGAAGAGGTCCTGCTGTAGCTGCTGAACTGTGAGGGGTTTGAGATGAAATGACCAAACCCATTAAACTTTAACTGACTGAAAGCAAAACGCCCCACTGGAACAGCAGCAACAGTGCTTGAAGGAGCAGATGGAGCCCCTGGAGTACAGGAAAGATCTTAACCTTGTGACTCCAGTGGCTGACTGTATGTGATGGAGTGAAAAACTAAAAAAACACAGAGTCAGGTATCTTTGTCACCAAATTGTCCTGTTTCTGCCCCTTTTCCTGACAACTGACCCACTCATTTCTGGCTGAAAACACCTCCTTTATCCCTGATTCTCTCCTCCATCTGCTTGTTTAGAGGCTGAAGTCTCTGTTCCACTCTGATTGCTCTTAATTTGTCAGCCCATTCCTTTAGAATTGATGTGTTCTTACCAAATCGTGAGAAAAGCTCAAGCCTTGGCATTCCTCATCCTCAGTCAGTGAGGATGAGACACTGTGGATGGTCCATATTCATAACTGGCTCATAAAAGTGAATACAAAAGGAATTATTTTACGAACAGTGCAAAATCCTTCAGGGCATTCAAAACTGGAACTGTGGAGTGTTGCAAGAACAGGCTGCCAGAGCAATGATGGACTCCCCATCCCTGGAGGGCTTTAAAAGATGTGTGGATGTGGCACTTGGGGACATGGGTGAGTGGTGGCCTTGGCAGTGCTGGGTCAATGGGTGAACTTGATGACCTCAAAGGCCTTTTCCAACCTAAATTCTTGTGTGATTCTTTGAAAATGACACTGAATTTCACTGGCCTTTGCACCATAATAGTAACACAAGGTAACTCACACAAAATCCACAGCTCGCCCATGCTTTGAGCATGGCATTCAGCTCAAATTGCCCTTCCCTGCACCTCAAGAGTATGTAACAAAACCAAAAGAATGATAAAAAGTCTGTATGCATAGAAATGTGTACATGAATGACAACTGGAGGTAAAGCATGAAAACGAATTGAATGGAAAAGCTGAAGAGACAATTCACTCCTTTCTCACTACATCAACAAATTAGGTTAAAACTAATTAAACAGTCAGTCAGAAAAGGAAAGTGTGTTTCCTGCACAATAGTATTTTCATGTGAAACTCATTGTCTGGGATGTTTCAGATCCCAGATTATGAGGGATTTGCAAAGAGTAGATGAAGCAATGGCAGATGCTGCAGTGAGGGCTGTGGGATGGAAATGCAACAAACCAGCAGCAGCCACCAGGAGGGATCAGATATGCTGATGCATGCCCTCATCTTAAATTCCTCTAAGCAGCTACTGTCAAAGTAGAGATGCCTATTATGACTGAAAAACATTAGCTAAGGGAGAGAACAGAATGTCCATGTTCCCTGTGCTTAATCCCAACCCACTGCAGATGGTGTTTGGGACTCCCACAGTCACCCCATCCTCCTTTCCAATGGGAAAACACACAAACTACTGTCATTTTTTTCAGGTTCTGGGGAGATTGAGTCTCTGTGTTGTCCTGCTCAGCACAAAAGGCTTTGTTGCCTCTTCTAGACCTGCTTTTGTTCATTAACCAATTTAAAAGATCAAGGAGCACCTGCATGACAGGGCTTTTTCACCAGTATTTTGCTACTTGCGTGCATTTGCTCTGCCTGAAATCTGCACAGACTAACCTACTCAACACATCTTCTTTCATTCTTTTCAATAACGTGTAAGAATTCAGAACAACTCTACTGTAAAAACTATTAGCCCCATAATCAGGTGGTCTGGTTCTTGGCTTTAACAGTATTTCAGAAAGCAGCATAGACATTTCCAAAGGTGTTCTCCTGGAATTTAGGTGCTTTGTGCAGAAGTCCACATATTTATATATTCATTGTATGATTCCAGGTCTTGTTCCTACCTGCTACTTTTTCTAGGGCAATAGAAGCATTATTTACCTTGACTTTCTTCAAGGCTTTGGCCACAGCTCCTTACTCCTTCTTAGAGTGCTGCTCTGCTCCACCTCCATTCCTGCCTCCACCTTGTGTAACAAGAACATCACGTCATTTAATATTTCTGGATTCAAGGAGAAGAAAACCACATTTCCTAAGATCCCACATGACAACACAGCTAATTTAGTGATAATGAAGATGACGCACAGGAGGTTGGAGGGGGCCAGGAGGTTCCATCTGCCAGGCAACCACTCAGACTGACAAAGAGCTGCTGGTTTGAAATGAAGCTTTGAACACTTTAGAAGGATCCACTTTATTCACACCTGCAGAACCCAGAAAATTCCATAAAAAAACCCAGAAAATTCCATAAAAACCCAAGCAGAGTGTGTTTCATGTAGCTGCCATCCCCAGCCAAGCTGGGATCTCATTACCAAATACTCCACTGGGAGTGATTTCCTTTGGGACTGATTTCCTTTGACATTTAGAAGACATTCAATATAGATCACGGGATTGCACTTTCATAAAGGTATTAATTTCCCCCAAACCAGAATATGGCTTGTACTCAGTTTCAACCATCTTTCTGCCCTCCCTGACCCCCACCCACCCACACTCCATGTCTCCTCCTAGGAGACAGCCTGTAAACACCAAGTTGAAACAGCCAATAAATATCAAGATAATTAGACACTCACGATCAAGATAATTAGACACTGTTGACCAACTGATCTTACAAGAATGAGAAAGGACAAGCTCACATTTGCCAGACATGCTGAGCACAGACTGCTGTGAGCATGACACAGATCACAGGGTGGGTGGGAGAAGTTTTTGTCTTTTACAGAGCCTCCCAAGCACAATTACCTGTGAGCAGCCCAGACAGGCAGGTCCTGTCTTAATATACCAGCATCTGGATTTCAGCAGCTGGATGAGGCGTGTACATTTTGTGGTTCTGAAGATTTTGATGGAAAGTTGTCAGATGTGTTAGAAAGGTTTATTTATGTTGATATTGTGTGTTCTTTTTGTCTCTGTAATTAATTTCAACTTTTTCTTGGTTTCTTTACACGAGGAACTCAAACCAGCTTGCCCTTCTGGCATGACCTGCCAGAGTGATCCAGGTGTGTCTGCTCATGAGCATCCTTATCTCAGTGCTGGAGCAGTTCCTGCATCCTCCCACCCTGAGGTACCAAACGTTGTGCTGCATCTTCCTTATATTAATCACCAAGGAAATACACGGACAAATTCTTTGTCCGGTATTTGCTTCATTTTAAGTTTGGAATCAAACAACTGAAAAGTAAAATCCCTCTTGGTTTTGAGCTTCTGCAATATCCAGCGAGTCTCTTTCCACCTTCCAGCATTAAGGCTGAGCCTGTCCCTAATGTCTCTGTCCTTGTGTTACAACTGGACATAAATATCAAATCTACAGAAGTTAACTGAAATTAGTAACCAGAAATCATCTTCCCCACTGTGCAAAATGCAAGAATGGCCTTTTCCAAAATCTCAGCAATGCAGTCTTCTTCCAAACCATGGAAGTTCTCTGCTGTTCCTTAGTGTTTGCCTCCCTCATGGAATTTTTGGGTGTTTCAGTATTTTCAATTCATGAGTCTTCCTATAGAGTGGAAAAAAAGCCTTATTTAGAGCTCTCCACTCTCGACAGAAAAAGGTTAAATGACCTAAATTTTTCTCACATCTTGGCCATCTCTCCCAGCCTCCCTCTTTCTCCTCGCCTGTGATTCTCACTGGCCTACAGAAGAGTTACCAGAAATCCTCATCTTGACTCATACCTTGCTGTTACTCATCCTTAATCACATTACACCTAGACTACTGAAATATCTGCTTAAAATATTCCAGGAACTCTACAGCTCACTAAAGCACTCGGGGTCTGGAATAATTTGGCCAGAAACATCTTATTTTCCAGGAAATGGATGATATCATCCCATTATCTGTCAGCTGCACTGCACTGCCCATCATTCTGGCCTTCACAGCTCTCTGCTGATTTTCTCTCCTCATCCACCCACTTCACTCCAACAGACGCAAGAAGTTACGACAGTTTGGATAAAATTCTTCCATTTTCAAGTATTTTGCTGAAGCCATCAAAATGTACCCCTGGAGCTTATTTTTGTTTTCCCTGGAGCAGAGGAAAAGTAACAATTTGCCTCCTCTGGGACTCTGGAAAGGTTGTGGCACCCCCAATCTCTTTGATTGATCAATGCATCCAAGAAGTTTGTGCCAAGAAGGGCTTTGCTAAGGCACAACTCACTTCTGAAAATCCAGTTGTGAGAAAGGCAAGGACGTGGGAACAGATCAGCAACAGCAGGAAATGGGGTCCTAACTCCTTATCTCACAAGGTTATGTTTTTTAGGGAATAACTAAGTAACTAGAGTTTACTCACTGAATTCAGGACAACTAAACCACAATATTACTCACAAGGAGGCCAGATGTTCTGGGCTTTCCTTACTTAGTATTAGCAGCAGCATCTGGATTCTTGCAAATACACAAAATGACAGGGAATAGTGGGGAAGCCTGGAATTTTATTATTATTTTTTTTAGTTTGTAGGGTTTTTTCTCTACAATAGTGTGTGTGTGTGTGTGTGTGTGTGTGTAGAGAAACAGATAGCCTTTGATTAGGACAAGAAAGCATGACATGCTCAGACAACAGAAGAGATCCTGAACTCTTAGCAGAGATTAAATCAAAATACAGCAAAATATCAACAGAGAAGTAAGAACAAAAGGAAGCATCACCAGGCAACCACACTGGGTCAATGGGGCTGCTGCACCAACCCTACTGCTGTCCTTGCAGAGAGTCTATACAGGACAGAAGGAAAATCTTGGGAAAGCCCTGGGGAAGGACCAGAATGAGATAATTCATTAAAAAAACATACACTGCAAGCACACAATGATCAAGTGTAGTGAGTTCCATCAGTCATTGCTGCAGTCCCTGACAGCCAAGCACGGAGGGAACCAGCTCCAACACACGTGGCAATGGGATTACAGAGTGCTTCCTTTAAAATCCTGTTTAAGACAACTGCACAACAACTATCAACAAACACAGCATCACCATATTTCTGACTACACCTAAGGTTCATGTTAGCACAAGCTACCCAGCAGCTGTTCTTCAGGACAGCTTGCCTAAATAATTATTTCTGGGTGTATTGCAGACGTTTTTTTGTTTCACCCTTTTGGACCAAATTCCTTATTTATGCTCCTACTGTCCACAGCTTCTCTGAAAATCTCCCCTGCCACTTGAAGCCAGCTGGTGTGACTGTGTGCAAAACACAATGACTCCTATTCTGGATCAGCTCTTAACAGTCCCACCCTGGAGGTCGTTCTCCTTTATCTCCAACTCTTCCTTCTTTTCAACATCTGGGGAGCTCTCCTGAGGCTCCAGAAATAAGCACACGCTATACATCCTGTTCCTCCACCCCCCCAAGACATATTGTAACAAATACAGAAAACACATGCTCCAGGATAATTTGTTATCTCATGCAGAGCCATTAGCATCAGCTTCCTTCCCTGGATGGAGTCAAGTCAAGCTCAGAGACAAGTTTTCCAGGTTGCACATGCCACATGTCTCCTTGTTCCTTCCTTCCCTCTCTTCCCATTAGGGACTATCCTTCCTGCTTATCAAGCCCAAGAAAAAAAGAGCCAAACTTAGGAGGTCTCCTGAGATACTGATCTGCCTGTCCTATAATACAAAGCAGCTTATTAGAGTCATTGGAATGACTCAAAAACCATATAAAACCAACACAGAATTCACTCATTCCCAGCAGCACAACAGCACCTTGCAATTCCTGGTAATAAAAAGATAACAGCACTGTCGGGACAGAGTTTGGAAGTGCTCCAGCTTGTCTCAGCTGAGGAACAGAAGGATTTCTCAGGGCTCTCATAGCTTACACCAGACACTGTAGGCATGAAAGATGGGGCAGAAGGATGGAAATCACCTACTCTGAAAACCTCAGGGATAACTTTTATGGTGAACGCAACAGACTCATACACTGTACACAATGAAACTGAGCTCAGACACACTGGTCAACAGGCTTCCTGTCCTCTTTTTTTTGCCAGAAGCTACAAAACCAGATAATCTCTCCCAGCTTGAGGGCTGCTGGCTGTCTCGTGCAGGCAGAAGAGGCTCAATGCTTTCAGCTCCTGAGGTCACCAGATCAAGCCAGTGGCCAATACAAGCGACAACAAAAATTTCCAAAGCTGGACTATTCTTCTTGTGAGTTGGTTTTATTCCCAGCACAGGAAAATCCTTCCTAATACAGGGAAGCTCCTGGCAAAATCAAAGTGGCTGGTAACAATTTGCTTCTTTCCTCTCTCAGACTCAAGTCCAAAGCTCACCAGTGGTGGTGGGAAGCCCCACTGACTTCACCAGGCTTTGGCATGTAGCCTAAGCACAAAGAGCTGATGGGGATGAAGTTTTGGAAGCATGGAGGTGGCTAACAGATCCCAGAACATGACAAAGCACTTAGAGAATTTGCATACAAATGCTCTTTGCTTGTTTATTGCTTCATCTGCTGCTTGTCTTTTTAACACACCCTCTAATTCTGTTATTACAAAAAAGAGTGCATGCAAATAACTGCCTGAAGTGAACTCAAGCAGAGAACAATCCATTGACCACTGTGCTTATATTCAGAAAAGTGTTAGAAACCCTCAATAAGGAATGGTGGTTTGAGGGGAAAACCCTCGGTATTCAGGCAACTGCTGCAAACACACAGCCCTGAGTTACACGAGCTGGAAGGCAGAATTCAAAATGCAAACGTTCATATTAAAACAAACTGCTAATTAAGAGCAGGCTTCATTATAGAGATTATGCATCTTGAAAGACTCTACCAGACGTGAACATTTCCAGCACAAACCAGGAAGATACAGAGAAATACTCCCAGGCTGAGCCCGTTCACTTCTTGTCCTTCCTGACCCTAAAATGCCCATGACACATCTCGAATGTTTAGTCTGCAAAACTCAGGGTCAGCTTTTGTGGGGAGCCATGAGAAAGGAGCAGCAGTGGCAGGGCCAAGTGACATTGTGCCCTGTCCCCTGCCTGGGCGAGGACGCCGGGAGCAGCTGCCAGCAGCGATCCAGCGCCGATTCCCAGGCCTCTGACGGGCTCTGCGGGCTATGGAGCAAAAACAATTCACTCAAAAAATGCCAGAAATGACCCTGTCCAAGGATTATCTGCAAAATCTCCCCTGCTCCTTGTGTTTTTAATGAAATAAGAGTATTTTCAATAGTAGAAATGTCAGGGTTTGGGCCAGATAAATAAGTTACAGAGACCGAGTGCTGAGTTTCACGGATGGAGACTGGCATAAAATTAGGAAAAAAGTGCAGAAGTCACTTGTCAGATTTTAACCCTGGAGAAATAAACTCAAATGTTGATGTAAGAAAAAAGTATTTCTCAAGGCATGGCCTGATATCATTTCCATTATTTGCCTTCCTATTGCCACCTGTTATTTTGAGAACTGTTTAAATAAAAGAAACACAGAACCAGACCTATCATACATTATATTATTTCTCTAAATATGGCTCTAAAAATGGCTTTTAAAAACATACAGTTAACTCAGTGTAGAGAAACTTGATTTACTGAAACAACCTGACAGCCTGAACTCCAAGAGGTTTTTCCAAACTTCAGAGAACGCCCTGCTGTTGAACATTGGGTCCAACACCTCCATACTCATGCCCAAAAGCAGGTGGACATCTTTTAAAGACACATTAGGTTGCTTTTTAGAACTTGTGTTTCAAGACAATCAATCCAAAAGGAAAAAATGAAGATTTGCCACATTTTTTTGAGATGTATTAACCGGAAAAAGCTGTCGGTATCAGCGACAGTTGAGCAGAATGAATTATGGACAGTAAAGTTTGAATAACTGAATTCAGAACAACACTTGCAAATCTGATGGCAACTCAAATGTTAACTTTTGACAAGGGCAACCAGAGTTTCTTTTGGCATAAAGAGCCCATTGATGCAATGTCAGTTTATTCATGCAGATGCACCTATTCTACATCCATAATGTAGTGATAAAACTGATGCTCTTGTTTTCTGCACCCTGCATGTTTTCACATCATGCTGAGAACAGAGAATGACCATTTTGCTCCTGAAACACACATAGAACAGGCACGTTTTCATCTCTGTATCTGCTGGAGACTTCTGTTTCAAAGAAGAGAAAAGAAGTCTTTTTTCTGAATGCATACGATCATCATTGAACACACTATCAAAACTGAAGGCTGAATACAAATTCTCAATTTCTAGAACATTAGACATTTTGTAAAGACACAGGGCAATAAGTCATTGCATTCAGCCAGTTCCTTCTTCTCTCACCTCCAAACAGAAAAGTAGATTTGTTCTGGCTTTTTTTTTTTTTTTTTAATTTGAGATTAGCTAGCAGTAATTTTTCCTTGTATGGTAGAGATTTCTACTATTACAGCTATTGAAGGCTTGGATCCCACAGCAAACCCCCAAGAATGAGTAATGGTCTCATTTTCCATCTGCAATACTGAGTAAGAGCCAAGGGCAACCCACTGACACCGGAGGATTTGGACCGTGAGTTTCGGTTTTGCCTCCTGCTCTTGTCAAAGGCCACTGCTGAAAGCCTCCAAACAGGACTTTATAAAAGCAGCTTTTCAAGGTTCCATAGAAATTCAAATGAACTTATTTCCTTTGTCATGGATTTCTGAGTCATCTTTTCCATGGGAAGGGAGAGGAAATATAATCAGAAAAGGGAATTATTCCTATTTTACAAGAGGGAGCAGATCTACACTAGTCATCCTTTATCTTGTCATCTTCCTGACCACAGTATTGTGAAAAGCCCACAAGCAGAAATGGCAACAAACATCAATGAAATACTGTGCTCTTTATATC
This sequence comes from Certhia americana, assembly GCA_018697195.1. NCBI lineage: Eukaryota > Metazoa > Chordata > Aves > Passeriformes > Certhiidae > Certhia > Certhia americana. The sequence goes on from CM031866.1 coordinate 1,975,156, forward strand.
ATTAAGTCCTGCCATGAGGAGGAAGGGAACCCATGGCATCTTTCAACCCTGCCTTTGTTACTCACACCACGCCTTCTGGAAGGCACAGTACACAAAATGTTATGCAAAACCAAGCCATTCCTGATAGCTTAGCAAGGAAACATTCATTACACGGCAGAAAACGTTTGTTTCAGTGTCTCCTTGTTGACTGAGCTGAATCTGAAAAAATCTGTCACAAGGCCAGAGCTGTCCTGTGGTGGGGGCATCAAACAATCCTGCTCCCCTTTCCCACCAACTTCTTCACTGGAATACACCACAATTCCCAAGAACAGAAAGTTGGAAGCATAGGAAGATGGGTAGAATTGGGGGAATGTTGTACCTAGCCCTGGGACCTACCAACATGTCAAAATGTGGTCACACCAAAGGGTGAAGCCACAGACTCCAAAATAGGCTGGTACCCCTCTGCAACAGGTGGTGAAACTGCTCTGCACTGAAACAGGAATTATTCACAGCTTTTGGACTCTTCCCTTTAAGAAGTATTTTATGGGAAACTGTGTTTATGGGAGCTGGCTATCATTACACAAGATCTTGGAAAAGCAAAGTGCTTTCTAGTGAAAGCTTAAGCAAATACCTAAATCCCCAAAGCCCCCCATTTTCCAGTAACTGAAAAGAAGACCCATTTGAATTTCTAGTCTGCATATTTCCCTCACTTTCCATCTAAAAGAAAGAGCATTTAGATACAAGGGTGTCAAGTGGGATGAATCATCTTTAAAGCATTCAGTTTAATTAGACAAGGATAAGGAGGTTTAAACAAAGTCACTGAAATCTAATTCTCTGTATGAACTCCTATGATACAGCAGAAGAGTGAAATCAGTAAAAGTGAAAAAGGGCTTAGCTGAGCTTATTTGTTACAGCTACTACTCTTGAACAAAGTGGGGTTTATGGCCGTGAACCTCCGTGGGAGCAGAAGTCAAGGTCATGGTGACAATCCATCATTTTGGGGAGGAACCCTACTGTAACCTCACATCTGTGTGTGGCAGGAATAAGAGGCAGCTGCAAGTAGCTACTCTGAGAATAAATCCTACACAAAACCCATGACATATCTCTGCTGGGGTATGTTCTGGTAAGGCAGATGAGTCAAGGGAACTTCACTGAGCGTCTGCTCATCTCCTGCCTTCGCAACAGATGCCACCACCCCAACAGGGACAGCCAGCTGTGGACTTCATTTACACACTACAATAAACCCCCAAAGTTTCTTAGTAGTACATGAAACAGGCAGTCAAGGTTTCAATTCCAAGTAGATTTTTTTTTTTTTTTTTTGATGCAGAATAGTTGACTTTGCTGATTCTGTAATAGCTCTGGGAAAAGGAGACAGGAGAGGACAGGAATGAGGACAGGAAACTCTAAGCGACATGAGGCTTCAAGCTGTGCATTTTCCTCTGCATGCTCAGAAAAAGATAGCACCTAAATGCTACCTCAATTCAGTATCAGTCCAGATTTGTTTTAACAAGAGTGTTTCCTCCAGCACCAGCTCTGAGTATGGCTCTAATGCAAGGAAGAAGTTAATGCAATTAGATCAACCATGAAGATTTCTGCTGAGAGGGGTACTTCTGCTTGGAGCACTTGATGGTCTCTTGACCTTGAAGATAAGGGGAGAACAGGAATCCAAAGAAAAATCAAGTCCAAATCAATGTCCACACATTTTTTGTGTTGTTCTCTGGGCAACCAAGGGGCACTGTTTCTTTGTTACTTCACAACCAAGAGAATGCTCTAAAGAAGGGTCTATAGTGCCTGATCAGAATCAAAACAGCCTCAGGGAAGATGTGGTGGGTCTGCACCAGCAAAGAGTGTGGCATAAGAGGTGACAGCAGCAAAACCAGTGTGAGGAGTGAGGGAATCTCTAAGCCTGGTTTTAAAGAGGAAGTCTGAATAGGAATCATTTACTACCCCCATGATTATACAAGAAAATGATATCATCAGCAAGATGAAAGACTGTACAGAGAGACAGCAACATTCATTACTTCCCAGCTGAAATCAGGACTCAACCTGGAAACAAAAGCTTCAGCTCCTCTGCGGTTGGGTAATTAAACACAGAAGGGGCTGAAGAGAAAAGGCTTTTCATTCACCATCATACAGACCTTAAAGGTGCATTCAAACTTCTGTCCTGACGCTGAACTTTCATCCAGCTACCAGGATAAAGTATTTGGCTCAAGCAGATGGAAGTCTGAACTTCCATTGCCCACTAAAGAAACAGGACTTGTCCACATGGGGGTCAACTGGGCTGTTGTTGAGTTAGTTTGGGCTGTTAAGGGTTAGGGTCATTTTCAGTTTTGGAGGTTTAGAGCAACATTTTTGTCTGTCCAGCAGCTTTATCCACAGCAGAAAAGCCTGGGGAGGTGAATTGTGGCACTTTTGCCAGAGGAAAGTTCTTTCAACTCACTGGTGAGGTACAGTTCTGACTGAGCCACGGGCAAAGCCTCTTTGTAGTGCAACACACGAAGTATTACACAGTCCAGATGTAGCTCTTAACAATGACAACCAAATTCTCACTGGAGGGATAGTTTTGCATGGCATAATTCACTACAAGTGAAAACTATGCGAGCCAAGAGAAAGATATAATCTAATTATTTCTGGTTTCTCAGGGCTGAAGGTGAGAGGGAAATTTAAAAGCAAACAAAGCTGCATTGCTCAATAAGGAATGCTGCAATATAAAGAAGTGAAAATTAAGGCCCTGCACAAAACATGTCAATTTTCGATAGATATGGCACTAACATATATTAATATTTCTGACAAGCCAAGAATGTCAGATTTCTAAGCACAATATGAATCACATTAGAATTAAGAACAGCTGAGCCTGCACAACAGATTATACAAGTATTTATGAAGCACAGGAAATTCTCAAAGCCAGCAAGTTCAGTTGTATACCAATGTAACTAATAACTATTATGCTCCATGTGTCTGGTAAAAAGCCACTTTATTGACAAGATAACTACAAATTCCCAAAATTCTGGATAAAATATTGAACATCCAGGCAAAATATAGGGGGCATAAAAAATGCCCATTAAAACAAGGAGTCTGTTCTCATTAAAAGTTGTTCTCTTACCAAGATTGAAGGAAGATCAATGAATCATGAAAGCAATTCAAGTTGAGCAAAGTTCTTATTTGCTCAAAATGGCAAGAGGAGAAAAATAATCAGTGTACCCAAGCTCGGGAAGAAAAAAACACAAACCACAAGATTCAATTTGCAGCAAAGATGATCTGAAGATATTTATCAGATAAGATTGAAACTGCCCCTATCTGGACACCTTTCAAAGAACTCTTATTTGGAATCATTAAAGTGATTGGCTGAAAACAATTGATGAGACTCCTAAAACAGCCCTTTAATTTAATTTACTTGGACACAAACAAATTAAAAGCAGAGTTACAGGATATAGTACTAATAATGCAGATATGTCACTGTAACATTTTTTTGTGCCCTTAATCAGTTTGATTCATTAAAACAGTAACTGGTTGTGATATGAAAGAACTTTGCTAAGTGTTAAAGTCTTAAAAAAACATAAGATAAATCAGCGATCTGGAATGAAACACCGGAATTGAAGTCAATGAAAATGCAGGGTAAGATATTTTGGTTTTATGAAAAAAAAGTATTGAGTCTTTAGCCAAGAAACCAAAGTCCTGAACAATATCACAGAAACTGGTATCAACTTAAATTTTTTCACTTAGACACCTTTCAATTCACCTGCTAGGATTGTCTCCTCTGGAGCAAATAATGTCTCATTCCCCATCCTCCTCAGAGAGGTGTGGAACACAAATTGTGAAGAGGGAGAGAAAGCCAGCACTGATACCAAAGACAAGAGCTGGAAGGAGGTGGGTGCCCACAGAATCACAGACTGGTTTGGGTTGGGAGGGACCTGAGAGTTCACCTCATTCCAACCCTGCCATGGACAGGGACACCCTCCATCATCCCAGGCTGCTCCAAGCCATCCAGCCAGGCTTTGAGCACCTCCATGGACGTGGCACCCAAACACAAACACACCAGAGCTCAAGGTAAGGTGCTCAGGGAACCAGAAGAGGCCTGGGTTAATTTTTCTAGGTGGATTACAGATAAGAAGGGACAAAAAAGCACGATGAGCTTCAGTCATTTGTTCACAAGAGCAGGAGACATCAGGACTGGACTCCATCCAGCTGGGAACCTGCTTTGAATGACCTTTCGGGGTCAGCCTTGGAGATTGTGTAACAGTTTTGTTATTTTCTCTCTCTGTGGCACAATTTTAACAAACCTGCAATCACAGCACTGAAAGGTGGGAATGTGAGTAAAAATCCCCATCCTTAATTGCTTTGCCTATTTCAGAGTGGGAACTTTTAATTCAAATCTTCCACTCATCAGGAGGGTGCCTGAACCATCAGGAAACACAGTGATTTTTTTCTGGCTCACTAACCATTAAATAACTCACACAAAGTTGAAAAGAACAGACTCAAATACTCACACAGATTATTTTATATTAAGGACGTTCAAACTTCTAAGCCCAACAACCCACATACCAAACATTTCTGTAAGATCAAAAGGCACATTTTCTGCTCTCTCCCTCACACAATCCCACACACATCTAAACTTCATCCTCTTACCAAACATCCTGGGCACTTTATTTTCAGACTGACTGCTCTCTAAAAATTATTTGGTTTTGCTTCCTAGCAGCTATATTAAAAGTCATTATGAGATGAGCAATATCCAAGAGAGGCAGGAGATGGATCTCAAGTTGGGCTGCTTGAGACAGACACAGCTTGGAAGTAATTTTCAGTAACCCACATCCTACAGTCGTGTACTCTGAGGTTTGAAAATCAAGCATTAGATGAAGCTGAATCTAAACTTCTATTCCTCCATGCAAATGCTATAGTCAGGTGGGAAGAGATGAGAACCTAAAAATCACACTTTGATTGCCCTGTAGGTGGACAAGACATAGACAGTAACTTTTTCCAGCATCACCTTTGACTCATCATGGACAAGGGCAGATTTTACAGTTCCAGATCCACAGCATCCAGAGATGCTATTCAAACTCACCACCTTTTATCTTAAACACACTGTGAATGCAGACTGCAAGCAATCACACACTCAGCAAAGAACATTAGAACCTGCTGCTATGCTAATGTATATAAAATTTAATCTCTAGTGGCTTCAAAATTAATTGTCTTTAAAATAAAATGAGCTTACATTTCATTGCAGATCTACTTCAGTCTGCTGTATTCGAGAATAAGCAGACCTGTTAAGTTTCTCCAGATATGGAATGGAACATCAAACTGAAATATCTCACCAACTCAGGACTGGATATCAGAATTTAAGTAACTCTAGCAAAACAGGCAATGTTTTCAGGAGAAAAATAAAACTGTCAGCTGGTTGCTTATAAAGTCAGCTTGAACTACAGAATCCCTCCTAGTGCTCCTTCACGAAGTGTTTCACAAATACCTTCCAAAAATACTCTCCTCATTAGGCCATAAAACAAGGAGCAGGACTGCAAGCTGACCATCCAAAGCAATTACCTGCACTTTCACACCAGATTAAATGTTGAGTAACCACCACCTTCAGTGGAGTTATCACGGTTCAAGTCAGAAATGAGGACAGAATTTAGTACAACACTTCCATTAACTTCCAGTTACTCGTGACAGAAGAGGAGATGATCTATTTGAAGTCTATTAAGACTGCAAATAAACTCTCTTTTTGCAAGTCAGAATAAAAGAGTTACGGCCAATTTTGTGGTCTTTAAGAAAGAATGGATGGTTTTACTGTAGATCAGTTACTTATAGACCTGTATTTTCTCCTAGAAGTATTTACTCTTGTATAACCTACTGCCTATAAGCTTCTCTTCATTCATCTTTCTCACTCTTTTTTTGGACTATTTAATGGATGCTAAGGGGTCTGTAAAATACTGCAACAGATCAAGTAAAAAATGAGGGAAATACAGATCCTGTAGCACCCATCACTCTCAAACCCACTTGTTTTAAGGGTACACCAACTCTACCACATGAGAAACCTGCAAGTCTGAAGAAGGCTCAGAAATGCTTCCAGACCCTTCACAAGCACCTCTGGAGATGGTCAAACATCCTTCCTGCAAACATGACAACATTCAGAACTTACCTGGGACCTCACAAAGAGCAGCTAGCAGCACTAGAGAGCCCAGATGTGGAGGAAACAGCTGGAGCTCTGACTTCTTCACCAGACAGCTGGAGACTTCCCAATAAAAGTCAGCACAGCTTTCAATCCCAGTTTTCTGCTGTTCCAGCTGCACGTTGTGGTTCCCTGGGGAATGCACTGGCTAAAGAACTCCTGGTAGCATGGTTTCATAAAGCAGTGTATATACCTGCTTTGTTTCTTATTGCCCTGGGATGAAATCACATGCTGAGCTTTACTTTGGCTAGTAAGTCAAGCAGTAGAATCCTACAGCAGAGACTCAGTGTGCCAGTGATAAAGGAAAAAACAAACTTTAGCCTATTCCAAGAACAGGATAAAACCTTTGAGGTGGTGGTAACCCAAACCAAAGCAGAGGGGAGAGATTGAGCAAAGAGAATTTAAATGCTTCACTCCAGCATGTCTGGGAAAGGTCACAGAAGAGCCTGTTCTTTGCTCTGGTAATTTTTCTTTCAAAGGTTCTAAAGGTTTTTTGTTACTTAGTATGGTAAAAAACCTCCATGTTTTGCCATATAAAATAAGTACATTTCTCTATCACCCACTTCTACCAATACATATAAAGATTGTATATTCTAAACACATCATTTGTCAACAGCTTGTAAATCAGGTTTTTCCTAGTAGCAGCATTAGCCATTAATTGTTTTAAACTTCACAAGTGAGCACTCAAACAGGAAATATGATACATAAACAGGAACAAAGTCTTTAGCACAGCATTCAGTAAAGTCCAGCCAAAGCCTGGCCACTCTGTTAGAAAGCAGCAGCAGCAGCTCTAAACACAACTGCTGGCTGAACAGTGAATGTTCTCTCAGTGACGTTTGTGCAGTTTGCTGCTGAGCAATGGAAACAGCATTTTTTCCCCCTACTACCCTTTAGTACTAATGTCTTGAAATCTAGTCCCCTTCCTCTCCAAATTTTTACAGTCCAAAACGTTACTGCAACTTTTGGTTGTACACTTTTCTCATGACCGAACCCAAACGTTCCAGTTTCTATTTGTGTGTCAGGAATATTCATATGAATCCCCCTTTTTTATTAGTAGTAAATAAACCCTAAGATGCAGCCTCTGGTCATTTTTGTATCTTAGTCAGTGCATGAGCTTGATGAGGAAAGGTGAACCTCTCAGGAAACCCTGAAGTGGCTGTGCTGGAATCTGAGCAGGGAAAACCCAATCACTCACAGCTCAGGACCAGTTTGTTCCCCCTTCCAAAGCTCAGCTTTAGAGTGAGTTTTGTTTTACTGGGAGAGATGGCAGTCCCTGGCACAGGGTGCCCAGAGCAGCTGTGGCTGCCCCTGGATCTCTGGAAGTGTCCCTGGCCAGGCTGGATGAGGCTTGGAGCACCAGGGACAGTGGAAGTTGTCCCTGCCCATGGCACTGCATGAGCTATAACGTCCCTTCCACCCCAAATTATGAAGGTTTTGTCTGTATCTGCTGGTAAAAAATCACATTACAACTTAGGAGATATCTGAACTCCCATTTGTGGGGACATTTTGAGTCCCAAATGCATTACAGAATCATGTACACCCCAGAGAAGTGAACAAGAGTAGAAGAGACAGACAAACATTGAGAGAAAATGTGTAAAGTGGTATTATGTTATTAAAACATTACATTAGAAATAAACAACATAAACCAAAAATAGGTTTTGACCAGGTTTAACTTTTTTCTTTTTCTTTTTTTTTTCTTTTTTTTTTTTTTTTTTTTTTAAATTCAAATTGACCCAAAGCAAAATCTTACATTGCAAAGGAAGAACAAAATACATGATGGTATTGGTAACACAGCATTGCATGGAAGCTGCACTTGTGGGCAGGTTTTTTCCTCCAAACCAGCCCATCCTGGTAAAGATGCCACATCTTTTCTTTTGCCTCTGGGTATTTATCTGAAGAGTTTGTCCAGATGTGTTCTCCTATGATTGCCAACCAGAGCCAGAAAACCGAATTTTCCACGCTATTCCAAGGAAGCCAGAGTTATTCCAAGCATGAGTGATAGTGAATTAAAAAAAAAAAAAAGAAGAAGAAGAAAGAAAACAAACCCAAAACAAAACAAAAAAAACCACTCAAGCTTTTAAAACTAACAATTATTGTCTATAATGTAAATAGTTTAGAAATATGGTAATTAAATAATCTAAAAAACACTCTTACTCTGCTGTACATTTATAAACATAAATATTTACAAAAACTTTCTGCTTTGTTTTAAAGGATGAGGTTTGCAGTTTGTTAATGATCAGAGTCTTTTACTCATATTGATTCTTTGGTGTGTTTGCCAATTTTTTAAGGTTTATTAAAAGTGTTCAACTGTGAATTTTAAGGTAACGGAACGAGGCTACATCACAAGTCTCTATTATGCACTTCTCCTTCCACATTCTAGTCTGAATGAAAAACAAAGGTCAGTTTGTTCTTCAAAATATTTGTGCACAATATTGAAAATAATAAAAATAAAGGACCAAATTCCCCCTTACTGAAATTTGGGTAGGATTATCAATGAATAATCCTACTTTATCTGCACTTGAGCACACAGATAACCAGAGACAGTGCCCAGGACTATCAGCAGATTGAGACCCACGTGTGCTGTGGTGCTTTGCAAGAATTAAAGTGAGATACCAGCTACAAGAGATGGCTTAGCATTGCAAAAAAGAGTGAGGGCTTCCCTCCACCCTGGGGAGAAGAGAGGATGAAAATCCATTTAAAAGAAAGACTTTTTACTGGCCTGAAACATATGTGTGTTCCCTTTTAGATGTCAGTTACTTAAAAGAAATAACCAAAAAACAAACCTCAAACAATAAATAATGGAATTACACATTTCTTCATTAAATAGCATTCTTGTTACCAACAAAGTCTTTCATAATTTTCTTCAGTCACAGCAACAGACAGAACAAATAATTTGCCTTAATATAGATTGCAACTAAAATATACTCTAGATTACCTTAGAAAATATTACTGCAAAAATTCAGTGGGGAAGGACATTGGTTTAGACCAACTTACAAGTGTAGTGAACAATACCAAGTCTGTTTTGATTTTTTTTTTAAAGAAAACAGTTTTAAGATCCTGATTTCATGTCAGAAAATGGAAGATTTGTGTTAAAACCTGCCAGTCTGCCCTGTCTCAGCACTGGGGAGCTCCAAGACTGGAACAGCTGATCTTCCCTCCACAGGGGCCAAGAGACTCGAGCTCCTGTTCACATCACACAGCCTGTCCCTACTCCACAGATACAACCAGGAGGAAGCACTACAAGCTCTACAACCCAGTGCAGGGTGTTAGGCTGGACTTGCTCACTCACACTGCTGAGAAATGAACTTTTGGTCACTGCTCCAGCAGCTGGACTTGAACCGGTACAAGCTGGAGATAAAAAGGTTCAACACCCCATTCCCAACCCTCTGAGCCATGAATCTCCAAAATCCCTCATTGTTTGGAAACCTGATGCAATGCCAGGCACAATAGGGACAGATAATCCTCCTTGCTTGCCATGGTTCCGGTGCATCCATTAGCAGTGATAAGGTTCATTCTCAGGGAGCTGCAGTCCAGGGTTATCAAATATTAAAAGGAACTAGCAGAGTTAAATAATAGGAGTTTACCTGCCTTACCTTGCTTTTTCCTATTTTTAATACTACGTACTTTGAAAGTGACAGTGTGAAACTTAAAAGCCATCATCATTCCTTTCATCTCCCACTTCAGTTGGTGCAATTGGTACAAAAGCACTCCTGCTATCAGGGGGGCTCTTTTGGAGCCAGGCAGATGCCAAAATGAAAGTAGAGAACACTGGCAAGAACCTTATGCTGAGTCTGTAATGCCTTGAAAATAAAGAGAAGGAAACAACTGCACTTCATTTTGGCCCAATGTTCTGATTAAGAAATTTTTTCCTACGATTAAAAACAAAACTCTGCAACAGATCTTTCAATACCTGATTTGAAAGACACATTCAGTAGCCAGATTTCAGCACTCCTCTCACTTTCTGCTTTCAGATTAATTGCAAAATTTGAACTTTCAGTGTCAGTGGGGTTTTTCGTCATAATGCACCTCCCGCTCTCTAACCTGAAACAAACTGAATTTCAGAGCAATCAAAACAACCCCTGTCCCCCACACTGCTTTTAAAACAAAATGGTTTGGCCAATTTACTTTTTTTTTTTAAGTGGACATAATTTGGCTGAGAACCCGTAGATAAAATCCCAACTGAAAGTGAAATAAAGCAGGTTATACATTCATGACATTCAGGAAGTAATAATGAACAGCAACTGCTGCACCATTTCTGTAATGTCACACCAACACTACAGTGTTGAGGCAGCAGCTCCTGCTCTCACAAATAATGCACTGAGCCTAAATGAGGAATAGTGAGGGAATCACACATCAAGGGAAAATACATCAGAGAGATTATTGCACAGGAGGCACTGTATGAGTAACAGAATACACTGGCTTCAAAAAATCTGAATTTGTTTCCTCTTAAGTTAATGTAAAAAATATGGAGGCTATGCCTCTCTGTAGTGTACTGTCAATGGTAAAAACAGACTTACAAACAGCCCATTCAACAGGGAATGTTGGGAAAGAGGGCCTGAAATTTCTGGGGCATCCCAACTACAGTAATTAGGAAAAGAAAAATAAATTAAAAAAAACTTCAAAAAAGCCCAATGTATAGACCCTCAAATTGAACAGGGTAACTGCATTTTTTTCCTCAATTTCCAAATTATATTCATACAGTACACCCAAGGACATGTTGATTATCCCCTCTTCCCTCTGTCCTGCAAAAAAAAAAAAAAAACCAAACAAAAAAAACACCTGGCAGAGACAGGGGTCCTAACAAGCAGGGCTCTGGAGCTCTATCTGTATCCTTTTGCAGGACTGGTGCCTTGATTTCCAAACTTTTATTTTCTTGCATCTCTGCTCAGCATGCCAACTCAAACCAAGCACTTCCCTCGAGGGGCTGCCTTCCATCTCCCGGGCAAGTCTGCACACATAATGTGAAAACAAACAGAAAACCAACAGCAATTTTTAAAATGCAATATTGTATAGAAAGCTTGGACCTTGTAAACTTGGACCAAGAAACCAAAAATTAAGACCTTCTAGCGTGTGGTATAAAAAACCCAAGGAAGTGTATACCTGCCTTCTGACTTCACAGAAAAATCAGAATTTGCATAGGATATACTTTGTGCAAGGCAACAAGCCTCTTCAGTATCTGGAATAGAACTAAACTTGCTCAGAGTTCCTCTCTTCATGGATATCAGATATCATCAAATTTGTGTTTTAAGTAGTCTTTCATGACCTTGGCAATGGGTAGTTCATCAAGCAGTTTGAGGTTTTGAAGGCCTATACACTGACGGATTTTAATTCGGCATAGATCTTGCAAGTTTCTGGGCTGTCCTGAAAAGACAAAAGGAACACATAAAAATAAAATGATCACATCTTAAACGTAATTTAAGACATTATTTACTCTGCAAAATGACAGGGGTTTGCTGTTTCCTAAGAGGGAGAGGGAAGGGAAAAACTACAAGAGAATTACAAGTGAATACGTTTTTAATGAACTCAATGAAATCAAGAGATGAATCCTAAAATCATTTGTACATGCACACAAATTTACTGATGCCAGTGTAAAGTGATTTCACCCATGTGAGGATTCCCACCAGGTGGCAACATATGCTTTTGCATTACAGAACAGCAGAACTCCTCCATTGAACTTTTGTGGATTTTTTTTCTATCCTTGGGGGGGAAAACCCTCAGTCTTGCTTTTCTTTCAAACAGCGAGACAGCAACTTCTAAGTTCAGCTTTAACAGGACTAAGAAGTTTACCTTAGAGAGTGAGGATTTATAAAAGTTATTCCAGGATTTCAGGGCAGAGTTAAAGATTGGGGTTTGCTTTCCCTTCTTATGAAAAGATAAAGCCTTCAGGCTTTGGATGCAGCCAAACCCTCATCAAACAGAAAGGGATGAAAATGTAAATTAACCACAGAGAAAAAGCTTTAATGACATCACACAAACTTCAGTATTCCTGGCAAGGATTTTCCAAAAGAATCGATTCTCTTTCAAGCTCATTCTTACCAGGAAACTACTCAAAATCAAACACCTTGAGAAACAGTTGGGGTTTGGTCCCTCTATCCAAAATAATTTAATTTGGTCCCTCTATCCAAAATAATTTTAACCAAGTCTCGTATCTGAACGCACCCAGCAATGGATCCCAAGGAAAAAAAGAAAGGGAAAAAGAGCAAAACAACAGAAATTGAGAAATCCTGCCCCAATAAACTCTTCTAGCTTTCAGCATTGGTGCCTTTGGGCCTTCCTATCCCAGAGATTGCACACAGATCTATGTCTTTAATAGCTGTGAATAGCTTGCCCTTTGTAAATCTGTCTAGTGTTTTTTGAACTCATTCATACTTTCAGTACCCAAAACATCCTGTGGCAACAAATTTCACAATATAATTAGGCGTTGGCTGGAAAACTACAAAGTAATTTTATTTATTTTAGATCTGCTTCCTGATGGCTTTGTTGCATGCCTGCCATTCTTTGAGTTACAAGGAAAATAATGAATAATTGTTCCCATGCCAGTCATGATTTTACATACCTTTATATAAACCTCCATCCTCCACTCATGCTCAGTACCTCTTCCCAAAGCTGAAAACTCCAGCTAATAACCCCCAACATGGGAACCACTCCAAACCTCTGAACAAACTGCCTGCCTTTGTGCTTTTTCCTCATTTGCTACAGCTTTTTTGGAGTTATTCCAGTAACACATCAAAGCTGTGCTAATCAATATTTTGATCATCGACTTAACTGTGTAAGCCTCTTTTTTCTTTTCTTTTTTTTCTTTTTCTCCAAGCCAAGACTTGGTTATGGGACCTGATGACTGTCAAATTCAAAATACTCAGCACCCTGAACAATGTAGGTGCTTCTGTTGGTATCTATAGAAATGGGCTGACAGACAGGTAGGGATTTTTAGACACTGGGATTTATCTTAAGCACTAAAATTATCCAGGGCAAGCCAGCAGAAGTAATGCATGAAAATAGTCTCAGTCTGCTTTTAAAGAAATTAAAAAAAGATGAAAATTTGAGTTTCCTTTATGTAAGTTGCAAATGCTTTTATTATCCTTATCACCACCTAAATGTCAATTTATTTTTACTTAAATCCTTCATCCATGACTTAGAACACAGATCAATGGTTACTTTGTCCACCAATGGTTTCTTGGCAATTTTTTTTCTACGTGAAGGAAAGAATTTAGGCAACTTGGACAACAGCAGAATGTTCAAACTTCAGGGAAAGGAAATTACTTTGGTAAGAAACCAAGCAATCTTACTGGTGATAAAGAAATAGTTCTGATGCTTTAAAACAGAGTTAAGAAACGATGCACTGCTTCAAAAGTTCATTGCAAACAGCAGTATTAGAAATTATAAAGGACTAGAGGTCTTTGGGTAATTTTTTTAGCAGAGTACACAATAAATCAGCTATGAGACACTGATTTCTGGTTTCAGAAATAAATGCCTTTTAATTAACATCCTACGTGGGTTTTGAGAACATAAAGGAACAGACAACTTAAAATACCCAGAAGAAATTGGTCATCAGTTAATTCAAAAAGACCCGATTATCCAATGTATGACATTTTCCCCTGATAAGCCTAAAAAATATTTCCTGGGAATGTGTTAACAATGGACATTTCCAGTGTCAAGCACCAGTTGCTACATCTAGTGGCTGCTGGTGTCTTAGGTCACGCCTTGCAAATTCCAGGGTTATTAATGCATTTGTGATTTATTAGAAACGGTGTCTGGAACACTTACTCATTCTTGGTTGCATCTGAATGAAAAAGAAAAAAAATAAAGGATTACGGACCGATGTCAGTGAACCTTAGTCTGGCAAATGAAAAATGTTATTAGTAACTTGGCAAAGTAAGACAAGTTAAATGATGAATAAAGTTCTCTTTAAAAACGATTAGGAAGTAGCAACTTTGGTTATATCCTGCATCACAAGTTTGGGAAGTTATTTAGGCAAATAAACCGGAAAGGAAGAGAATTAAAAGAAACAAAAAACCCCACTAATATGAAAGGTACGATTGGCCTAATTACCACTATCATGCAAAACAGCCACCTAAAACTACTGATCACCTTAAAAACATCCAGCACATCCCTGAAGGGCCACCTTGCTGCTGTTATTCTAGATTTGCTCATGTGTTCACCAAATCATTACATACTGCAGTCAATTTATTTTGCAAGCTTTAAAACAGTAATCAAATAAATTAGAAGGATTAATTACAGGAAAAAGATGTGTAGTTCATCTTTTGCCTTCTAGAGCTCTGTGCTGGAAGGGAAAGCAGAAATCCCCACCGAATGCAGTTCTTGTGTACAGTGTCTCAAACCTGACAGAAAAGTTTCTTTCAAACAGAAGAAATGCAAAGCATGAGCTTAAAAAATTAAGTGGAATCACTTTTTGAATTTTTTTAATCTAGATGCAGCAGACTTCAGGATGTATAAAATCTAAGCATTTTCCTAAATCAGTTCTTCAGCTGCTAACAGAGTAAGTTTCTGAGCTTTCTCCCATTTAAATAATTATTTTACTTGAATAATGAATTAATTTACTTGAATAATTTACTTGAATAATGAAATGAGCCTTTTAAATTATTATTAAAAGGTATTTGCTGGTAAAGCAAAGGAAAAAAAAAAAAGAACATGTTTTAATAGCAAGAAATTATTACAATTAATCTGAATTTCCACTCAAAACTCCATTCCTTTTCTTTTTGCAGTTTCAAGATTTTTCTGGTATGATATCTGAGAGTTTGCTGTTCTATCCCAGAGGCAGACAAAACTTCCATTTAGGATTTGCTACCTGTCCAGAGAACTGTGTCACTTTTAAAGCTGCGCTGCAGAAAATGCTCCACAAGAAATAAAACACTAACTCACCCAGTAAGTCTATATTTAAGGACTATTAAGGCATATTTGTGATGCCTCTGACAACACTGGTTTTTTTGGGACTTTCATCCAGTACTGTAAAGCTGGAAAAGAAGAATCCCTACCTATTTTCTCCACTGCAGACAGAGAGCAAAAAAAAAAAAAACATGTAAAAATACAATGCAAAAATCATGAATTGACCTTTCTGTTACCCAAGAGAAAACTTGGGAATAACTGAAATTAATACATTGTAGGGTGCAAGAAGATCCCCTCTGATGTATTGTTCTAACTACTAAAAGAAAAGTACTTTTAAAGCAAACAATCAGTGTCATTGGTTTGAAGTGGATAGGCTGTCTCTGAAGAAATTAAAAAATGAAAAATAACCTCAGTGACATATTTCAGAAGCCGCCCACAGTTTTCCCTACAATATTAATGCATCTCTCTAAAAAACCTTAGAGTGGTATTTCTCAAACTGAGCCTCTGCCCCTCCTGGGAATTCTGAAAGGCTGAAAACAGTAGCAAGAAGCCATTTGGTAATTTCTTTTTAGCTACAAAGGGAACTTAAACATAAAAATCTTCTGAAACATTTTACAAAATACGTTGAAACCAGGCTGATGTATGCTGGCAACAGCTCAGTTCCTCCAGAATATCAAGAAAGGTATTTATTTCTGCAGCAAACTCTTAAATCCATCCCTTATTTCACAGAAATGAAGGAATGCAGCTACTGTCAGCAATTAAATTGAGTTTTGAATTTGTTGGCTTTTTTAAGGGGGGGAAATGAAAAAGATAATTGAACTTATGAACTGGAAACTCAACACTCACCAGCCACAAAACATGCTGGGGAGGATGCACAAAAACAGGATCACAGAGAAAGGTTGGGATCACCCAGGAAATGTCTGAGGCTGAGCCGAACGGGAATTCGGCTGCTCAGTGCAATAGGTCTGAGGTTTAGGAAATGCACTGGCTTGTACTCTGTAAAAAACAACAGCAGAATAATTGGAGAGGAGATCTGATTTTCCAGCACTCCAAACGTCAGAAAAAGCCAATATCAAAAATCTAGAGGTCTAAAATATTAATATCAGACATGCAGGGATGAGTATGGAATTAGAGAATGTTCATTGAGAAGGTGAAAAAATTCCTTCAGCTCGACAGGACACGGAGAGCTTTTTAACTGGATATCATACAAGTTATTTTAAAAGTTCTAATTTAATTTTGTGTTCAGTATGCCTCTGCTAAAATGTCTGAGCCTGACATATGTTTTCATTGGTCTCTGAAAAATAATTTCCCACAATGAGTTTTAGATGTCTATTAAATTTCAGTCTATCTGGCACAGAAATTATGTACTATTTTGGACTGAAAATTCCTATATGAGAAAGCAGAATGTCAGTAAGGCTCAATGTTATACTTAGCAGGTGTATTTAGCAATGAAATTAAGATTTGAGTATGCTTGCAAAGCATTTTTTTAAAAAAATTTTGAGACATCTCTGTAAATTCAGTCTCACTGAAATTGCTATGGAAATTCAGCTAAGAATTTCAACACCATAATGTTTATCTATTTTTAGGAGACAGTAAGGAAAGTGCTCTGAACATCAAGACAGGCTTAAGATGCATTGTCATGCTATTTTAAAATTATTTTTCCGGAGTATAGCATAAGTGTACAAATGGGAGTAGAGCATGGCTGTACCTCAAATGCCACATATAAAAATAGTCTAATAGTCTTTAATTTTTTTTTTATAAGGGCCTCTTAAATTAATTCTTTCAAATTAAGTAACTGTTTATAGCTATCATATACACAATATGATTCAACTACTTAATATAGTCAACTGTAGAGTAGAAAATTATAAAATAATCCCCCTATCCTAGTTCCCTGTGTAACTGGATGACAAAGCAGACCTCAATCATCACTGCAACACTCAGCAGCACCCAAGTAAAGCTTGAGGTTACAGTAAAGATCTTCTATGTTACTAGAAACATGAAAATACCATTGCCTTTGCAATTATCCACGAAATAAAGTATGTAGAAATCTTCTTAATTGACACTTCTGTATTCACAGTTAAAACTATGCAGAGAGAAATTTTAAAAAATCTTCCGGTAAGAAAAAAAAATTCTAGTGAAAAGTTATCTTGATTTAGCCAAGGGATAGAGACAAAAGATGTATAAGGATTTGCTTAATAGAGCTTCTGCCTCTGTTATTCTGCACATTTACAGTGCTATATGAATTTAAACACAAAATTACACTCTCTAGTCAAAGCCAAAGATCTGCCCTTTGAAAAATTAAAAAAAGGAATGCAGCTGAAACATTTGTAGTTAAATTCACTGGGTGACCTTTAGATGTTGTTCCAGAACTGAACTGAGCTCTTTGATACCTGTTGCCACACCAGCCACATCATACTGCTCTGGCCAGATCATTTCCTGAGCTCTCTGCCTCGACACAGACCAGCAGCTCCTGACAGCCTCTCCTGATCCTGAGCTGAACAGAGATTTGATTAAACGAGGGCAATAGGGAGGGGGAAGTTACCATGCTGTTTAAAAATTCCCTTCTTTAAATATCCTAATTGAAACTTCTAGTACCTTGAAGTTTATTTTAGCCCTTATGTATTTTTCTAGCACTTGTATTCTTTTTAACTCCCACATTTGTATTTTAAATTTTAACATTCTCAAATCCCATTCAACTTCAAAATAAATAATTTCATCCAGGGCTGTGACTGCACACTAATTTTATAAATATGTACACTACCAACAGAAGTCTCTATATAGCTCTATCTCCATGTATCTCATATACACACATCTCTATTTTAATTTGCTTTAGTGCATTCCAAGCTTAACACATTAACACTCCTGAAGAGGCAGGTTCAGACCACGTGAAAATTGAAACATTTACACTGTTCTAAACCAACTCTTTATCAAATGATCTTAGGTACTATGGTGGCTGCCAATAATATTTTTTGAAATATAAAAGTGTAATACAGATAAGGAGAAGGAAGGTGATTAATAAAATCATTGAGCAGCTTTCATCTTCAGTATTTTTTTTTCCCAAGGAGACTTTGCTTTTGTATTGTAAAAAATAGAGAGGGGAAAAAGAAAAACACACAAGTCTGAATATCAAGTCAACAGCAGACTCATGGCCAAAAACCTTGCTGTTTCTAACTTCCATCTTTGTGCCTAAATACTGAAACACAACTATAGAATAACTTCCTCTTGGAATTATTCTAGGAGCAAAGGAATCTCTACCTGTAACCAGGAAGAATATCAGACCTTCAGGGTCAAACCCCAAAATCCAATATCTTCTTGCAGACTCTCAGGGCCAATACTGAGTATTTCTGAGAGCTTGGTTTCTTGCCTGTTATTCCCAACCGGGGACCTGGGCTAAAGGCTGCCATTATTACCGATTACAATACCTAACAAAACAAAAAGAAATTCACAAATGATGTTTTCTGAGAAACTGAAACTGTACAAAATATGCTTTCCAAGTATAAAAAAAAAAAAAAAAAAGCTACTCACATCTTACATGTAGACTACTAAATAATATTCCATTTATATGCAGCATGCAACTGCTTTCACTTGAAGATACAGACCGGTTTGAAAACTTTGACAATAAATATCTATTAATCTTTAGCTTTAAAAATGTTAATCTACTGTAAAAGTAAAAACTATTTCCTTTTTTACTATCAAATATACTCTTTAAAATTTCAGATGCAGATATAAAACTTACAGCTATGGATTTTCATATAAAGCACTTAGTATAAGACTCAAATAAACTGAAATTCCCGTTAAGCCCCACGAACAAGGCACTGTTGCCAACCTCAGAAGAGTTTCAGGAAGAACTCCAGTAGAAGAATTGTCCAAAAATTTTGTAAATTTTTTTTTCTAGAAAATATGTATTGCAGTAGACTCATAAACAAGATTCTTCCCCAAAGTGCTACAGCACAAGATCTCAACAATTCCCTGTACAGTCAGACTTAATTGGGAACTCCACTACCAAAATGCCAGCTTGCTCTTTATCCATCTCATCTCTTATACAACATCTTATTAGAGTAATTATTCATGAAAAGCAGGGAAGACAGTGTTTGGATATTTACAAAAAGGGCAGCAGAGTTTGTTTACAGTGGTTTGTAAACAGACATTGATAATTATTTTGCTCAGAAGCACAGAGCTGAAGTGTTTTTGTCAGCACTGCTTTCCCAGCTCTCCGTCCAACAGCACAAAACTGGGATAGTTCCAACATTTACACTGGCCACAAATTAAAGCTACTTTTTTTTTTTTTTTTTTTTTTTTTGGTAGCAGAATTTACTTCTCACTAAACATTAAGGTATGGAATCTGCAAACTGAAAATTATAGTACCTGTTTCCATTGGTCTTTAGACACTGAGGAAACACGGGAGCAGCCTAAGCATTCATGCTTACTGACACATCCTAAGGCTGAAAAACTGCAAGTCTGGATATTATATCATCTCCTAAAATCCCTGAAACTGCAACTATATAGTGAGAGGCATCCAAAAAGGAAACCAGAAAGAAATGTTTTTGAATGAGAAGGGGCACGCAAATTAAACCAAAATTGCTTAATTGCTTGTATTTCGTATTATCAACTTCCACCTTTCCAGAAATTCTCTTCCAATTTCAGATATGAGCAAAAACAACACCACAAATCACGTAGAAAAAGAAAGGAAATTCCAAATGCTTATTTGTGTCAGCCACTGACAACAGATCTCAGCTGATTCACTTCCAGCCCACACTGACTTTCAGCTTATTTACAGAACACACAGGTTATCTAATTCTCATTAAAAAATTATCACATTCGAAAAGAACCAAAAGGAGTTGTAGGGGACAAAAAAAGGATATACGAAATACCCCATCTCTGTAGTGCAGAGATCATTCTAGCGGGATGATAATTTACCAGGCCATCTTAACATGTTTGAATTGGCAAACTCTGCTAAATGCTTATCAGCAATTCCTAAATGCTTTAGGCAACAGTATGATTATGAAGCATTAGTACAGCATTCTGTGTTGAGAGAGGAAAACTTTCAGTAAATCTAGTACACCAAAAACTGGTAATCAAAAGTGATCTGGATATTAGGAGCCCAATACTTTTTCTAAATATCAGAAGTCACGATGAGTTAAAATCTCTCGTATTTCAAAGACATCAACAAAATCAAATCAAAGCTACACAAGACATGAAACCCCTTCAAGTTGCAGGAATGAACTGTGGCATTTTGTTGTCTGGTTTAGGGGAGGGAATGTGGGAGAACACAAAGCAGCCAAAGCTCTTTTCTGCCCTAGTTGTAGTGCAGATGAAAAAGCCATCAACTGCCGAGGATTTGCACGGCAATAAAAATGCAAAACAAAAGAAACTAAAAAAACCCCTAAACAAACAACAAAACCAAACTCAAAAATCTTACGCGCTAAGGCCAGAAATAAAATGAGATTTTACAGTTCACTCTTTCAAAATGAATGCTTCCCGTAGACACTTAAACAAAACTAATTTAAATGAAGTACACTTAACATTAGCACCTTTGCCGAGTAAGAGATTCCCAGTATCACAATCCCTTCACCTTCCCAGAAATTTTCTAGTGCATTTAAA
>CM031866.1:1995839-2012765 GCA_018697195.1 Certhia americana
CCTGGGGCTAAATTCAAAGAAGGCTTTTAGAGGACATTGTGTCCTGTGATTAACTTCTCTTACATACATACTTGTCACTTCTTGTAAGAAATCCAGACAGGGTCGGCTACTTCCAGAAATACTTATTGAAACAGCCAGTGGGGTCTGTCCTTCATAGTTCCTTGTGTTAGTATCTGCTCCGTAATTATACAACATTTGTGCACAAAGCACATCATCTCTAAGAGCAGACAAGTGTAAGGGTGTCTGTCCATCTTCCAAGCGCCCCAAGTTTGTATCGGCCCCTCTCTGGAGGAACATTCGGCAGTACGAGTGATTGCTTTTGATCACAGCGTATCGTAACAGGAAACCATTCTGAATGTCGATGTTGGCATTGTGGTCCAGGAGGATTTTCACACAGCTTGACCTCTCCCGGATAATGGCCAGCTGGAGTGGTGTAGTACCTTTATCACTGAGCGGATCAACCTCAGCCTTGAACTCCAGGAGGAGCCTGACAAAGGAGTCTCTGCCGTAGTGAGCAGCGACGTGCAGGGGAGTCCAGCCGTCGTTGCTCTTGGCATTAATAATGTCACTTCTGTAGTCAGATTCCAGCATCAGGCGTGCAATCCTCGCCCGGCCATGCATGGCTGCGTAATGCAGAGCAGTGAAGCCTCCAATTAAGTCCTTAACTGTGGGATCAGCTGAAGTTAAAAGAAAATTTAAAAATAATTAGAAGGCGTTACGGTAATCCAGTGCTGGAAAAAAAAAAAAAAAAAAAAAAACCAAAATCAAAATAAAAAAAGAAAATTCAAACAGTAATTGCTAGTCTTTCCAGGCACAGCATGACAGGATTTTTTGTACTTCAAACTAATTCTTGCTTTCATGAACATGCTATTTTTAAGACAAAGTTAAAATTGTATTTAAGAAAGAGTTAGAAAAAAAAAAAAAGTAAAATTCTTTCGCATACATATGTTTCTATTTGACAAATACTTTTCCACATCTTCCTAGCACTCTTAGGAATTAATTACTAATTACTCAAATCTCTCTGTCCATCCAGTTTTCCCCCAGCTCTACAATATTACATTTCTTTCTCAATGTTCAACTTTTTATTTTCCCTTGTGTTGCTTCTTGGTCTTAAAAAGAAGCATGTGTAGAAACATCTGCTGTCCCAAATTGCGGATGTTTTGTGGTCTGGCAGCATTGTATTGTTTTTAGGGTGTAATGCTGTATTAGGTAAAATGCTTCTCTGTGGTCTGCAGGATTTCCAAAGCATGTAGGGTATATGTAATTTTAGATTATCTTGATAAAGTCTCTTTTCATAGATGATGAATCTGTTTAGAATCTGTTCTGAATTTATAGTTTCACAAAAATTTAAGAATGTAAAAACCCACTTCTGAAAGGAATCAGATAAACTGTTAGTGCACAGTACAGGTAATTACAGATTTATTAACCCTCACGCAGCACAAACACTCAGACTGATTTTTTAATTTAAAAATTAAAATAATCCAATCAATTTACCTAATTTCCTCAGGACACCCAAACTTGTATAGCAAGTGACTAATTAATTCCCAAGGCAAGGTGTCACTTCTCAGCTAGAGAACAAGCCAGGTTTCTCCTTCCACTATCCATGGGTGCTGCTGTTGGACACTAAAAGGTACAAACTACAGCCAACTGAAGTTTGAACACTTTCCCAACCTAAGTTAGATACCATCTGCACCAGAAGACCTGCTGTAAGTCAAGTTCAAAATATAATATTAATTACAGGCTACCCTAGACTGGACACACCTGAAAACACACAAAGGTGTAAACACAGAACAGGGATAAGCTTCCCAAGACACTGTGATCATATCCAGATAACACCAAGAGAGATATTACACCAAAATGAAAGGACTGGAAGGAAGTAGACAATACAGCTGCAAAGATGATCCAGCAACTTTAAGGATATTTCTAAATGGAAAGAGAGGATGGAGAGCAAGGAAACAAACAAACAAACGAAAAAAATCCAACATACAAATGAATGCAGCCTGCCTACACAGAGAAATAAGATGTGAGAACTGCCTCTAGTGCACAGAATAGGAATAAACACAGAAATAATGGGTATATTAAGGAAAGTTTAGTTCATTGCTAGTGACAGCTTTCCTCATCTCCTGTGAAAAGCAGAAGTTTCAGCGCTCTGAAAAGTCACACTAACCTGAGCTAAAGGAATGAATGAAGCACCCAGAGCTCAGCAGGAAAATGCAGACAGTGACTGAATGAGTGATTCCTAACCTGCACTGTGATCATGTCCAAAATGCAGCAAGAATCAGCACAACCCACACAAAGATAATATTTCAAAGTAATGCTGCTCCCAGGGTCTCTCTCTTCACACTGCTCAGACAACTCTTACATTGACTTCTGAGTGGTGATAAATAAAGTGGGTAACAGGCATGAGAACAGCAGAGGGATGATACAATCTGAAGGGCAGAACTGGGGAGGAAGATGGGAAGGAGAGAGCAGCAGGCAGAGTGTTTCCCCACCAAAAAAGAATTTTAAAAGAAATAATGTTTGATTTGTATCTTCTCTCTCCCACACTGCATGAAGACATATAAGGCATCATTTTTACCCCCAAATGAGGTGCAGGTCACAGCCACAAACCTGTTTAATCAATGCCAATTCCAAATTCAAGCAGCCTGAACTTTCAGCCCAACTTTTATATGTGCACTTATATGGACTTTTATACTGGTTATTGTAATCCAAACTCAACACTTTCCTTGCAACATAAGGATGCCTTTTACCTATTTTTAAGCACGTTTTAAGCAGCTTTAAGCACATTTCCATACATTCCTTACTCCAAAAATGTTGTTGCTTTTGACCGCTAAAATGAATCAAAAAATTACTAAGTCATGTAAGAGAAGTTTCTTAAGAAGGATAGGAAAAAAAAGCCTCACAGTTGGGCAACCAAGCAACACAACCAACCTTTCCATAACAAACCCCTTAGAAAAACCTCGTGAAAATATACTGTAATTCCCATTAAGATTATGGATTTCTAGTGAGCCAACAGTCTGCCTCTGGATTAGAGAAACAATTTTAACAGGATCGAAACGTCTGTTGCTATTCCATCAATGTCCTGCTGCCACCTCCTGGAAAACTTCTGAACTTCACCAGCGCTTC
This sequence comes from Certhia americana, assembly GCA_018697195.1. Classification (NCBI taxonomy): domain Eukaryota; kingdom Metazoa; phylum Chordata; class Aves; order Passeriformes; family Certhiidae; genus Certhia; species Certhia americana. The sequence continues at coordinate 1,998,966 of CM031866.1, forward strand.
GAGCAGAGGCTGGACCTGCCTGAAGTTGCAAACAAATTCCATCCACTCAGTTCCTGTCATAGTAAAAGTAGATGATGACCCCAAAGCTGATGCTACCTAAAGAACCTGAGCTGCTGTGGAGGTTTTTGCCTGATTTTTCTAAAATCTTCAGTACTGGTATCGTGTGGTAAAGCAACTCTCTCCCCCTGGAACATGAGCAAGGTAAAAATTAATTGGGAATGACTCTCAGATTACCTTTAAAAATCTGCAGAGGGGTAGAAACTACCTGGCAGTTTTAGCTAGAAAGGGACAAGCCAGCAGTTGCCAGCAGTTCTCTATCTCATCTCCATCAAACAGCTCTTTCATTCCAAGCTTCCCACTAATATGGGGAGAGCAAAATGTAGAAACATGAACAACTGCATTTGGTCACTTCTAATGTTCTTAAACATAAGGCAAAACATAATGGCAGAAACCTTGACCAGCTTATCAAGGGTACCAATTTACTGCAATCCAGCTCACCTGAGATGGAAAATTTGTGGCCTTGAATGATACTGAGATTATTTTATGTGGAAGTTGGGTACCTAAGCTAGTTATTTAAAGTCCATTGTTAATAAAACCCTTTCTAACACTGTAATCTAGAGGACATATAGATTCATAAATAAAAGACTCATATTTCAGAGTTTCAATTTACAGCTCAGTGGGACAGTTTTCCTTTTTTCTTGACACCTTCCTTAGGTCGCTCTATCACAGTAATTTGGGAAGCCAAGAAAGCAATGTTTAAGCAATGCTTCTGGCCTCATGGAGTACTTCTATTATTTCAAGCTTATTTCCCTCAGCAAGGGCTTAATTCTGACCACAAGGTTTAGAAGCATGGCTACATGCAGCTTCTGTTTTGAATTTCCTAAGTTAACATTGATACAGAAGATGTCCAGGAAAGCATTACTGTTCAGAGACAGAAACCCTTTAGGAGCTTAGGAGGGGTGAGCGTTTGGCATTCTCTTGATCCTCCCAGATTCTGCTTGACCTTACTAAAATTTAGATACCTTGAAGCCAAGACTGAAAATAAATAAATACGGCTGCTTGGCTTTCTCTTACTATTTCATTTCTAGGAGCTTTAGTGAATTATTTCTTCATTTTAATATGAGTAACCAGAAACTGCTCAGTTAATACTGAGAAGGTATCACCAAGGGACAGCTAACTAGACACTTTCAGGATTTCAGCTTGTTGTAACATTAACAGTGGTGGCTGGAAATTAATAAAACATACTTCTTGTCCAGTGTTGGATTGTCTGTCTCTATATGTCATATTAAAAATTTACGAAGTACACTAAAGGGAAAAAAAAGCTTGTTACACAAAAATCCAACATTACTAAAAACTACACTTCCTGTTTTGGTGTTGCATTGTGACTCCAGATCATTTTTATGGGTGAGAAGAGATGGCTTCATAGAATTTTCACTTTAATAAAATCAAATAAATACACTAAGAAAGTCAAATTCACTATGTCTTATGAAAACTAAGTTTCTCCATGGTTATAATAAACTTTCTGCATTTCACCAGTTGCTAAATAATATTTGTTATCCAACCTATCCCCTCTGTATCTCGTTGGTATTTCTGCTGGCTTCATCCTTTAGTCTGGACTGTTTTTTCTGCATATTCCCTATCTATCTGTGTCTCCTTCCTCAGCAGATAATAAAAAGCTTCCTGCTGTTCCACCACCTCCACTCAAATCAGCCAATCTGCATGCACAAAAATGTCCTCTGGCTCTTTTCTTTGCTGGTGAGCAATGATGGAAGAGAAAAAGCAAAAGCAGGAGGCGGACAGGTCATGACTCCCATAAAAATCTACTTTTTATTTCCAGGTCAATGATCAGATTGCTTCTCAGCCTTTATTAGCCCAACTCACCCTCCATCCCACTAGTGGGCTACACTGGGAGCCTTCCAGCATCTGAGGCACAGCACTCTGCCCTCAGCAACAGCTCACTGTGGTTTTCCCAGTCCTATTTTCCCCATGAAAATATTCCCAGATCTGCTAAACTCCATCATGCTTCAAGAGACAGCCACAACCACCACCAGCCACCCTTTCCTTCTCAATTCCCTCTTTCCCCCAGAACTCCACAGGCTCCCCGCACTGCCAATTTATTACCAATATATAGTTCAATACTCTTTATCTTATCATAAGATTCACAACAGAAAAGGACTTTTTCCTCCACCCAATATCTCTTTTTTTTTGTTCCACAGGGATTAAGCACCAGCAACAAAACACTCCACTTCAGAGGGAGAAAAGTAGGGACCACGTGAGGAAAGGTAGACACAAACCTCTCCCTAATGAGGGTGGCATGATTAACTCAGCTTGTAAGAGTCAACTCACTCGCTGCTTAATAACTCATTTGTGACATTATTATGTGATAAATACTCATTATTTTTATGCCTCTGTTTTGAGGGAAAACGAGGCAAGACACCAGGCAGTGCCAATTTTTGGGAGCGAGGCTCAGCTGCAGGGAAGCTGCTGTGGATGACTAAACCTCACACTATTTGTTACTCAACTTTCTCATCCCGGTGATTCAACTCTAAGCTGCCTCAGGACAAAGGTGTTTCATTTACAGGCAGTTTTCATGAGGCATCGCATTCAGCTGGTACTTTGTATGGGAAAGAGTAACAACAAAAATAAAAACAAACCACTGCATCAGCAGCTATGTAATATGAAAACCTGTAAAATTAAAATACATAGGAATACAGAAGGGATTGGGGTTTTCTTATCATCTTTAAACTTACAGATAAAAAGTTAAAAGCAATGTATGTGACTTAAAGCCTTGAAGGCTTGAGATTATCTGCATATATTACTTTTAAAAAGTAGAATTTGAAGTTCTATATAAATGCAATTTAGTAGCTTTTTTCCCCCATCCAAGAAGGCCCTGAGGATTTGCCCTTTTTATGTGGTTACAATCTGTAGTAGGTGCATCCACAGAGTCCAGTTGCTCAGGCTGTATTTCACCACTGCTCCTAAGGTACAAATCACTGATTGTGCCACTACCACAGCCTGTCAATGCCACTCCACTTTCAGGATGATCCATACAGCTGACAAATCCACTGACAAACACAAGGGGCCCATATGGCTCAAATACACAAACCATCAGAAAGATCATTTCAGTTTCCCTGGCATTGAAAACCTCGTAATTCATTTGGTAAGAACAGTGCTAGAATAGAGGATGCTGTTCTTTAAGAGCACTGATCAGAACGTGCAGAACATCTACTGATTTTATCTTCAGTACCACTTTAGAAGATTAGGATGATCCCTTTCTAAAACTTCATGTGGCCTTCAAAGATGATAAAGCAATGACAAATTCTGACTGTACCACCTGAAGGATAATAATCATCACCCACATGAGTATCACTTAAATCAACAAAATTCAGTTCTTGAAATGAAGTTTCATCGTGGCTGGATGCATGAGAGCTGTAAACTCATCTGGATGAGCTGACACTAAAGTCCTTGTACAAAGAGGACTGTTTTCATTAAAGTTTAGCAGATTCTGTTAAAGCCTATATTAAACTTGGCCTTTAATGCAACTGGTTAACTTGCTTTAGAATTCTGAAACAAACTTCCCTAGGATTTCAATTCCAGGATCTGCCTTCCTTTAGTAATACACACTAACAGAGAAGAAAAGCCTGTAGTGAGTGCTGTGAGTGCATTTCATTTTATAATGAATCCTTCTGCCCTATTTTCATACTGCTTATTCATTCCTTGAACAATTCCTAGGCAATGCTGGGGGGGAAAAAAGTTATTAAGATATAAAGCTAATCTATGATGTCATACACAGAGTACACATCAGAAATAAACAGAAATTAAGAACAAAAGAATAGAAAATAATTATAAAAGATAACCAGAAGTATGTTGATATCTAATCAGTGCTGGAAAGCCCTGCAGTAGAAATTGAGATAGAAAGGTGTCACATGAGTAAAAAGATTTTTCTCTGCGGGCAACTCACCTCCATGTTCCAGAAAAACACGAACACATCTCTCCTTGCCTCTTGCTGCAGAGAAATGAAGCAAGGTCCAGCCATTGGCATCCCGACCGTTTGGGGAATATCCCTGCTCCAGCATCTTGCGCACGGTGTGAACATCGCCGGCGGCCACGGCAGCCTGGATCTGCAACTCTTCCTGTAGCTCAGGGTTCCTCCGGCAGTGGTGGTGTAACATCCTAGCTGAGTCTGGCCTTTACAGGAGCCTCATGAGCTCACACGAGTCACCTTCAATCAATGGGAAGCAGGAATGAATTAGGATTGGGATCAGAAATGGGGTACGTAGGAAAAAAAGGATTAATGAAACGCGATGCTGAGACTTCTCTTTGTATGCCGAGAGAAGTGATGTCACAGAGGATAAACCCCAAATGATCTCACTGTTATTAGCAAAATCATAGTACATGGTGACATCACTGAACTGCAAAAGAAAAGGACACTTGCACATTATAAACAGTAAATGTTTTCATCAGAAATGATGGCATCAAACAGCAGCTCACAATTAAAGCAACTGAGCAATGAGCAAAATGAAACATCTCCAGAACCTTCCACTCATTTAAAAATCACACTGTGGTTAATATCACTATCTCCAGAGACACTGGTTAAATGGATGATCCAAACTGTTGCAGGAAGCAGCACTGAACTGCTGCAGTAACTGAACTATGATACTCTTTATTTTTCTAGAAATGCACCCCTTGTAAGCTTCAGTGAAAATATCTTACCAATAGAATCCTGTGACCTACTGCATGTGAGTATTACTAACACTAATGTTCACTTTGAAAACTTAAATTATCTTTTTTCCTTTTTCACTCTTTTTTTTTTTTTTTTTTTTTAATTAGACTCTACTGTTTGCATTCTGGCTTGAACACTTCTTAATTAGTACACAAAGGCTGCAAAGAACTTGTACATTCCAAAAATCAGATACAAGGATAGTAATATATGAGAGCTGAAAATACATTTAAGTGCAGTTACTACAGTCCTGTCAAACAGCATGAGAACATATATCAGAATAATTCAATTTATAATTACCTTGATATAGTACATGAGAGCTGGGCCAAAAGGGTATCTAAAATAGCCCCTGTAAAAGAGCCTAGAAATAAGCACACATTGGGAAAGAGAGAAGTACTGTGTACTCCGTGCTCTGTTTGAAAAGTACCATCTGCAGTTCTACTTGGGGGCAAGAAAATGAACAGGTATTTAGGGATTCTTCCCCAGTACACAAAGTTAAGTGATTGCATTTTCACATACATTGCATATTATATCCCATAGTCCTAAAATGGAAAGGAGTATCAGAAGAAAGAATAAAAGCAGGGTATGAGAAAGGTAATGCTGAGCAATAGGAGTCTTAGAAAATACTCAAGCATGGATGGATATTAACACAGACCTAGAAAATTAAAAAAGAGGAATGTATTTAAACGCCTGCAAAGTTAATCAAGATTAAAGTACAAAGAAAAGTTCTAATGATGAAAATTAATTTTAAGCAAAGCTTAAAATTTACAGTAATTTTTTGGTTTATTAGGATGCCAACCCTCATAACTAAACCTTGTTTTAGGTATCATAAAGACTTCCAGATCCTCATGATCCAGAGGTCATTGAAAAGAAATTGCAATCAGCTCCCTATATCCCACTGGACACTTGTTTTCCTGTGATCCAGGGACACCCACAGACAAGAGAAAAGTGAAAGCATCAATCACTGCCAACTTTGCAGACAAAGGCACAACATGTATCTGCTCTTCTACAACCTCCTCGTGCCCATGGTATAGAAGTTATTTATCTGCTTTTTGGAGAGATATAAACTCATAATTAACAGGTGCTCCAGTGACCTTACTTACCCTGCAAATATGGAAATTACGTACAGCAAATGCCTGTCTTTGACATTTATAAATGCTTCAGCTTACCATGTATGGCAACAATCACTACTTCAGCTTAGGGTTATTAAAGAAGACTTTTTAGCTCCATATGTTATACATGGCTTAGAAACTGGCTTTGTTTTGTTTTATGGTGTGAACTTCATTATCTGAGCCTGGGAGGAAAGGGGATTTACAAAGCAGCAACTGCCAACTCAATAGGTCAGTTTTTGCAGCATATTCCAAAAATCAAACTTGGTTAATCTGATGACAATGGAAGTATTTCTATTGACTCTAATAAGCTTTTGCTAAGCTCTTTTCTAAACTCCAATTAGCACTTCAGAACATGCTCACCTAGAAGACAGTGAGCTTGACTTCATTTCTGCATCACACCACTAACAGCACTGGTAATGAAATTCCAGCTCCAAGAGTAAGATCTTCCTTTGGATTTGCAGGTGAAAACTGGCAGTAGAATCTAACTGATAATGAGTCATGCAAAACCCTTAAAAGATAATAATTCAGACTAAGTCCCTTTTAGCCCTAGTTTCTTAATACCTACAAAAACAAGATACGAAAACTTTTTTTTCAAACTGAGAATATCTGATCAAAATTTAATGTAAACAAACTTTATGATGCCATTTTTACAGTCCTTTCTTGTAAAGGACCAATACTTGCAAGCCCTCACGTGGTTCTGAAAATTAAGGTCAGGCTAGTTGCTCAAAATGCTGCAGAAAGAGACAGGATGACTAAAGAGGTGAAGAGAAATAGGATTTCTCATTTGAGGGGCCAGCAGTATTCCCCCTGCAACTCTCTGTGAAGACAGTTGGTTGAGGAAAAGCAGAGTTCTCTCTCTCACACTTCTCAGCTGGTGGGTATATTTGTAATGCAGCATTATAAAAAATTGGCATTGGCTCCATATGTTGCATGTGACTAGCAGAGCTTATTCAAATTAGCTGGTACTAAAGTACATAAGTACTAAAACATACAAAGCAGAAGACAAAGTCAGGCAGCTCCTTTTATCACTTGCACAGTTTCTGTAAATATCCACTCTTCCATCTCACCCCTATGGCAAGCAATGAAATTCAAATGACAAGAATACTCAACCATAACATTAAAGATTTCAGGATAGTTTTAGGTACACACCAGCATTGAAAACATTTTTACTTCTGCTCCATAGATCATTTAAAACTCCTGTTTGCAAAGCCCCATTTAAGACATCAATCTTTGGAGAAGAGAAGGAGGACTACTGGAAGTAGCCCTTTGGCATTTAATATTTAATGTTTTGCAACTGTAATCAATCTCATTCAGAACTCAGCATGCATTTGGGTTCTTACATATTGGCTTTCTGCATGCAAGTAAAAAAACAAAAGGAAGCACAGGGGGTGAAATATATACCTATATATTCTTGGTTATAATGATTTTATAGTGCCATGGAAATGGAGGACAACAACAGTTACTTAATTGATTTTGCAAGTACAACAGGATAAACTCATTGTGGTCTTGAATTACCTTATAAGAGGTTGTTACTCTTTGATGGATGTCCCACTCTTCATTGTCTTCACTGTTCATAATCTTCTGTGCCCATGTGTGTCAAACAACCTGCTACCCTTTAAAAAAAATGGTATTTCTTGTTAGTTGTAAAGAATAAAAGCCAAAGGTTTACTTACATTTACTTTGTTCTTGTGTGAGAATGCTACATATTAATGTAGCTATGTCAGAAGAGACCCAAAGTGTGGTTTTTGACATTATCAAAGAGTTCTCCAGAGGTCGGGATGAGCAGAGTTTGCTTCTGCCATATGAGGAAAAGGCTACAGAGAATATTTTATGGAAGACAAGAAAAATGAGGGATGTGCTTCCTCTCTGGAGTAAACCTTGAAGAAACAGTCTGCACCCTTCTCTAATAATTATATGCATCTGCTCCTCCTGTGTGGAACAGGAATGGATGCAAAGGTTACAGTAGGTATTTCTGCCTCACTGCTCAACATCTCCCTGTGGGAGTCAGATGCCAGGAAAAACATTCAGGATCCATTTAGTTCTTCCCAAACTACTTTCGTGGGTTTTTTATTTGTTTGTAGGGTTTTATTAATCGTTGTTTTTGTATGGGGTTTGTTCGGGTTTTTCTTCAATCTCCACTCCATCTCTGCTCCCCGAAGTAAAGAATAAATCCTGAGGCCACAGAGCATTGAGTTGTGTCCTTCAGCTGGATTTGCAGAGCCACCAGCCTGTCTCCTCTCCCTCGTGTGACAGCTTAAGCTGGCACATGCTGGGTCTCACAAACAGGTAAAGTCACCTCCACAATACAAGAAAACCTCCAGCTCAAAACCCTTCACCCTTTTCTTCGTATAGAAAAACTGCCCTTTTAGAATCAAAGTTTACCCAATTCAAGTTCCAATCCTGGTGTAGATTCCTCTTTCAGACTAACCCCTCCTTATCCCCCCGTCACCTGCAGTTAATGGGATCAGTCCCAGACCATTTCTCCTGTACTCATCACTGTTATTTCACTAATTCTTTGTACACCTTTATCTGACCTTTCATTTCCTTTGGCTGCAAACTTTTAGCTAAAGGCTCCCTTATCTCATCTGAGCACTGCAATAATATAATAAACAATAAAACCATTAAATACTTAATTGTACAGCTGATCACACAAACCCAACTGTGACTCGTTTCTTCTGCAAACGAGTTGCATCACAAGAGTTCCATGAACTGCGCAGCTCCTAGATGAAGTTGAAATTTCTGCCACTTAATGCAACATAAAATCATGCTTTTGCAACGACAGCTCAAAGAGGAGGATGAAAAAAAGCCCTTTTTATCCCTCTTATGCACATTTTCCAAGAGCTTTGCTTCCCAAGATAAAGCATACAAGGTCTTCAGATATGCTTACAGCCCTGCACAAAACTGCACTGCCATGACCTAATTTGATCACATTTCTAGCCTTGTTTTTTTGCATAGATGATCAGTCGTTCACCTTTTTTTTTTTTAAATTTTTGCATGATTTTCACTTTAAAACCCACACATTTTTTATTAGCTGATGCAAATTAGAATTGCACTGACTTCACAGACTACAGACAAGGTAACAGATTGCTCCACTAAAAAAGTAACAAGCTTTTTCCCCCCAAAGGAAAATTAGCTGCATATGGCAAGAGTAAGATCTGCAACTTTAATAAAAATAAGTCATATTTAGTGAGAGTAAAGCTCCCTCACTCAATGACTTAACAAAGTTTGATTAAAACACTAATAATTATAGTAGAAGCAGCACTAAATAAAAATAATAAGAAAACATCCTCATTATCTATTGATAATGTCTCATGTTGTCAAAGAGATCTTAAGACTTTTCCACATCAATGTGTCACTTCTTTAAAGTCACTGCAAACATCATGTAGAAAATTAATTCCAACATATGTATACTCTTACTTTAAAGAAAGTTAAAGGTTGTACAAATGCAAGACCTCAAAATTCAGTATTTTGCTCATTCGCATGGCCTGACAGGAAGACCTGATTCCTAAACTCTGAGATTTTACATCCAAGAGCAGAACAAGGACCATAAATTACTGATGTCAGCCTAACTCTGTACAACAAGGGAAGTGTACCATTACACATGACATTTAGTATCTGGCATAGACCTAATCAGTGTAGATCTGAGTTGCGTGTGGTTGAAGTATTCTGAGACATTTAAATCAAATAAACAACAGAAAAAAAGGAAAGCCCTGTGGAATAAGGATAATCACATCAGCCTTCATTAGTCTCACAACTCACTTCTCCTACCCATTTCAGAGCTTGAACAAGCTAAATGTGTTCTCACTCAAATGGCATTTTAAAAATGGTCAGTGTATTTTTGACAAACTAAACAGAACAATCATCTTCAGCTGCCACTCATGTCCTATTCCAGGAGCTCTTCAGACAGGAGAGTAGGGCAAACAATTGTGTTGTCATTTGCATTCTCACACCACAATCATGAAGATTGCAAGTAACACGTGAAATTTCAAAATTTTACAGAGCCTTATAATCCTGAATATATTTTCTGCTGCATGTTCCATGCTATAGCCCAGACAGACACGGAGTGAGTTATCCCTGTGGCTGAGATGAAAATCACCAAGCAACACATGCAAGTTGCTGGGCCTGAAAGCAATGAGTTAACAGTGCATGAATCCAAAACATCACAGAGGAACTGCTGCTTCAAAGGAAAGAAGCCTTCACTCCTCACAAACTGTCATTAAAAGTTACACATTTCTCATGAGAGCTCCCATAAAGCCAGCTCGTAGCTCGGACACACAAAATTTAAAATTACTAAAAGAGTTATTGTACAAGTGCCCCACCAACTTCAGGTGTTCATAGAACTGAAGATGGTGTTGTTACGCACTAATAATTGGCTGTCACGTTGTTACATTCTGCAGGTGGGTGAAACTGAAGCACAGAGGTGTCATTTGACTACAATTATCCACCTCACAGACAGCTTGTGAGGTCTGACTTTGGGCCTGATGGAGAATCAGAGAGATCACCCAGCTCAAACACCTTCAGGTCTGCAAACCTGAGGGAAACTTCACCTTCAGAAAGCACAGCAACTACTCACTACCCTCAGCACCCTCACCCATACACTGGCAACCATAAGCACAAGCAGAGCCCTGTGAATAAAATCCTGCAATTCCTTCTGAAGGCAGGACCTCACTGCTGATGCTAAAGCAAGGCCTTACAGCTCTTTTTTTTTCAGTAGAGAATGCTGCATCAGGTTCACACAGCCAGAACCTCCTCCCTCAAGATGTGCACTGACAAACTGCAGGGAGCTTGTGCTCTGCAGCATGCTTGGAGATCCTCGTGCACCAAGCAAAAAATACCAATTCTCCTCCAACTTACAGCAGTGCTATTCCTAAGTTTTAAACAGCAAAAGTCAGATGGAAGCTTAGCCTTGTAAGCAATTAATTTGTAGCAAGTGTTAATTGCTAAGATTTATGTATTTGCATGCAATTTACTATCATTAGATAGTAAACAAACTATCAACATTGCATGGAATGACAGAAGCAGGAACCAATGGCAAGTTCAAACCACATTAAAGAGTCACTTCAGCCCTAATTCTCACAGCACCAGCTGATAAACCAACTGAGTGCTGCTTGCAGAGTTTGTGCGATTCAACAATCTGCAGAAGAACATTTGATACATACTTCTGTTTAACACAGCCTAAAAGAATCCGAGTGGACAGAATTTCTTGGATGTCTTCAGTGGACAAAGCAAGATTTTCACTGTGATAATAGCATTCTGTAAGCTTTGCTGGAACAAAACAAAACCATCCCTCAGACAGCACGTTTCCTTGAAGGGTTGAGAATTCACAATGAGGAAAAACAAACCCAAAATGAGCATATAGCTTGAAGACTAAAGCTTTCTCTAAAGGGCTGCTATACTTGCAACATGCTGCATTTCTTCCAGGGATCAGGGAAGAGCAGGGCTTCAGCATATCAGTGATCTCTGTGCCTTGTTTCAGCCATGTGCAAATTTCTGCCAGAAGTTAATTCCCTGATTCCTATGAACTCAATTCCAGTCTCTGCATCTGAATCAAACTTTGCTGCACTGGCATTTCACACTAGGAAGGAACTTCACAAATCAAATGAAAACTTAGGTCTCCTGTTGTGAATAAATCCCAAAGATCCCATGAATTGTCAGCACCAAGAGGTGTCCTGTTGGAGCAGCAACAGCCCTAATGTGAGAGTGGGTTGGGAAAAGGGAGTTATAATAAACTAAATTCAGATGAAACAGCTGTGCCATAACTGCACTGGTAAGTTTGTACTGATGCACATCTGTCTCACCTATTAGCAGGAAAATCCCTCCTGGAATCACACTGAGCACGTCCACATGTTCTGCCACTACTTGTGGGTTATCAAAATAACATGGAAAATTCCTTCCCTGCACTTCCAAAGAGTATCTCAGAATTTACTGCACTTAAGTTACAGAGGGATTTTCTATTTCATCTTCAACACAGAGCAACAACTTTTTGTCTTCATCTAAAGACATCTGCATTGGAAAAATGATCCAGCCTTGACCAGGGCTGTTGGCAACAAATACTGCTCTTTCTCCTGCAGGCTAATGCTCAAAAACAACTGATTGCCAACAATGAACAACGTTTTGGTACAGTCAGTGACATCTCTGAAAACACGACACAGACCCGAGGGACCTCTGTGGAGGGCATCTTTGCCAAAAAACCAAACTCACCTACATTGGAAACAGATTAAAATGGCCTCAAGACAGACTCTGCGTTAGAAGAACGCACAGAAACTCCATCCTTTGGAGCACACTGACAGTAGGATGCAGAAAAAGACTGACTGACATCATTCACCCCCCCACTCTCTCTCCTAGGATCCATCTCTTCATCTCACCATGTAAAACACGCAATTCTCCCTACGAACAGCTCTCCCCCTGAAACAGAACCTCCCTCCTACCAGCAGGATTGGCTTTGATGACTCCTTTCATTTTTTTCCCCTTAAGCACCCAACAGCATCATCTTCTTCTATGATCTCAGCCCAAAAAGTAAGTACTTGTAAGCAGACACCATCCAATTAAATTAATTTCAATTTTTGCTGCTCCGTTACAACACACACACACACACACACAAAAGTGACCCACGCAGGAGTGAGGTATGACTAAACCAACACAAATGCAATTACCATGACCTAGCCCAATAAAGATTTTAGAATCAAAACCGAAACAGAAGCAGTGCCAAACCCATAAATTTATGGAAAGACTTAAAGAAAAGATCCTTTTAACAACCTACAGCAAAGTAACATTAAGTGACACCCCTGAGATGGAGACACAAAATCCCCATTAAATAGCAATTCATAATCAAAATAACATTTACAGAACAATTTCGGAAAATCGTAACGTGTTACAAGAGGAACTGTACTTCAAATGGGATTCAGAGCTTTCAAACTTTAAAAGGTCAACAACAAGTAGGTTTTAAGAGAACAAAGAAATCTAATGCTACCTATTCAAATCCATAAAAACACAAGAGGCCCCAATCCCAGCCAAACCATGTGTCTAGGATGACTCTGAGAGTCTAAATGAATCATCACCTTTCTGGGGGCTTTTTGAGTGCTGTTTTCTCTCTTCTGTGTTATTTTGTTCTTTGGAGTCACTATTTTTAATTCTCCTTTAAGGCAGCTTGAACCTAAAAAAAAAAAATAAAAATAAAAGTAGAACTGAGCCACACAATGACATAAAAGAGAGAAATGAAGAACAGAATTGGTTAATACAAAAGCAATAGCTGGGCAAAATAGGAAGAGCCTTCGCGAATTTGGAAGGAAAAGGGTTATTCATCAAAATCGGGATCCCTCCTAGAAAAGGAGGACACTCTCTCAGGATACTAAGGAGTTGAAGGGATAACAACGGCAGGACCGCTGCCCTGTCAAGGCAGCTCCTCCAGGGAATGGAAGTAAAGATAAGTGCTAAAGAATGGGACAGGAAGTAACCCAGAAAGCTGAGCTGCTGGGAAACCAAACCTCTCCCTCGCAGGAGTTCACGCTCCAGGAGCCGTCAGCCGCACACACACACACACACACACACACACACACACACACAAAAAGCCGGCCAAGCCCCGGCGCACGGCTCCAAGGCCCGGCGGCCGCCAAGGCACCCAGGGCGCCGCCGGGGGCTGGGGACGGGGACCCCTCTCCGCGGGCAGCCCCGGGGGCGGCCCGGAACGCAGCGGGGGAGCGGGCAGTGGCGGCGGGGGGCTGCGCACCCCTTCCCAGGGGGCGCGGCGGGGGCGCCCCTCACAGCCCCGCACCCGCCGGAGGGGCTGCCCGGTGCGGGCGAGGGGAGGCCATGGGGTCGCGCCCCCCCTTCCCCGCGCGGCGAGGGACCCCGGGGCAGCCGGGTTACCGCGTGCCCCGCGTGCCGGAGCGGGGAGGGCCGGGGCCCGGCGCGGCAGCCCCCCCCCCCCTCCCCCCCCCGCTGGGCGCGGCGGCGGGCGGGGGTCGGGGG
>CM031866.1:2019772-2094365 GCA_018697195.1 Certhia americana
CATGTAGAAAACACAGACACGCAAATTGGGGGGTGAGAATACTACAGGGGTTGGAGGGAAAGGAGAATAATAAACAATAACATTAAAGATTGCGAATGTTTTAGGTAACACCATTGAAAACATGTGGACCCTTCTGCTCATAGATCTTTAAACTCCTGGTTGCAGCCCCCATTTAAGACGCAAGCTTTGAGAAGAGGACTAAGGGAAGTACCCTTTGGGCATTTAAGATTTATGGTTTTGCAACTGAATCAATCTGATGCAGAACTCCGCAGCATGCTTGGGTTCTTACATATGGCTTCTGCATGCAAAGTAAAAACAAAAGGAAGCACAGGGGGTGAAATATCTACCTGATATATGCTTGTTATCATGATTTTATAGTGCCATGAAATGGAGACACAACCGTTACTTACTGGGATTTTGCAAGTACAAACAGGATAACGCATTGTAGTCTTGAAATTACTATAAGAGGTTGTTACTCTTTTGATGGATGTCCCACTCGTCATTGTCTTCACTGTGTCATGAATCGTTCTGGTGCCCATGTGTGTCAAACACCCTGCTATCCCTTTTAATAAAACTGGTATTTCTTGTAGTTAAAAGAATAAAAGCAAAGGTTTACTTACATTACTTGTTCTGTGTTAGAATGCTTACATATTGTAGCTATTCAGAAGAGAAACCCAAAAGTGTGGCTTTTGACATTATCAAAGAGTTCTCCAGAGGTCGGGATGACAGAGTTGCTTCTGCCATATGAGGAAAAGGCTAAAGATAATATTTTATGGCAGCAAAAATTGAGGGATTTGCTTCCTCTCTGGAGTAAACTTGAAGAAACAGTCTGCAAACCCCTTCTTAATAATTATATGCATTCTGCTCCTCCTGTGTGGAACAGGCATGGGATCCAAGTTACAGTAGGTATTTTTTGGCCTCACTGCTCACATCTCCCTGAGGAGTCAGATTTCCATGAAAAACATTCAGATCCATTAGTTTCGTCCAAACTACTTTGTGGGTTTTTTTATTTGTTTTGTAGTTTTTTTATTAACGTTGTTTTTGCATGGGGTTATGTTCAGGTTGTTCTTCACATCTCCATCCTCTCTGCCACCCGAAGTAAAGAAAAATCTGAGGCCACAGAGCATTGGTTGTGTCCTTCAGACGATTTGCAGACCACCGCGCCTGTCCTCCTCTCACCCCGCGTGTGAGCAGCTTACGCTGGCACATGCTGGGTCCTCACAAACAGTAAAGTCACCTCCACAATACAAGAAAACCTCCAGCTCAAAACCCTTCACCCTTTTCTTCGTATAGAAAAACTGGCCCTTTAGAATCACAGTTTACCCAATTTCAGTTCAATCCTGGTGAGATTCCTCTTTCACAGACTAACCCCCTCCTCCTCCCCCCCTGTCAAAACCCGCAGTTAAAATGGTATCAGTCCCAGACCGATTTCTCCTGTACTCATCCGGTTATTTCACTAAAGATTCTTTTTGTACACCTTTATCTGACCTTTCATTTCCTTTGGCTGCAAAACTTTTAGCTAAAGGCTCCTTATCTCATCTACACTGCATAATATAATAACAAGAAAAACCATTAACTACCTATTGTACGCTGATCACACAACCCCCGTGACCTCGTGTTCTTCTGCAACTAGTTGCAATCACAAGAGTTCCTGAACTGCGCAGCTTCCTAGAGGAGTTGAAATTTTTCTGCCACTTAATCACATAAAATACTGCGTTTGCAACGACAGCTCACAGAGGAGGATGAAAAAAGCCCTTATTATCCGTCTTATGCCCATTTTCCAAGAGCTTTGCTTCCCAATATAAAGCATACAAGGTCTTCAGATATGCTTACAGCCCTGCAAAAACTGCACTGCCATGACCTAATTGATCACATTTCTAGCCTGTTTTTTTGCAATGTGATCAGATCCTTCACCTTTTTTTTTTTAAAATTTTTGCATGATTTCACTTTAAAACCCACACATTTTTTATTAGCTGATCAAATAGAATGCACTGACTTCCCAGACCTACAGACAAGGAACAATTGCTCCACTTAAAAAAGTAACAGCGTTTTTTTCCTTTCCCCCCCAAAGGAAAATTAGCTGCATTGGCAAGAGTAAGATCTCAACTTTACTAAAAATAAGTCTATTATGAGATTAAAGCGTCCCTCACTCATACTTACAAAGTTTGCTTAAAAACACTAATAATTATAGTAGAGCAGCACTAAATAAAAATAATACGAAAACATCCCACATTAATCTATGGATAATGTCTCATGTCAAAGAGATCTTTAGACTTTTTCCACATCAATGTGTCACTGTGACTTTCGTTAAAGTCACTGCAAAACAACATTAGAAAATTTTCCAAACCTATGTAAACTCTTTTACTTTAAAGAACTTTAACGTTGTAACAAATGCCAGACCTCAAAATTCAAGTATTTGCTCGTTTGCATGGCTGACAGGAAGACCTGCTTCCTAACCTCTGAGATTTTACATCCAAGCGCAGAGACATGGACCAAAATTACTGATGTCAGCCTAACTCTGTACAACAGGGAAGTGTACCATACCATGACCTTTAGTATCTGGCATAGACCGATCCGTGGTAGATCTGAGTTGCGTGTGGTTGAAGTATTCGGAACAGTTTACATCACATACACACAGAAAAAAGGAAGGCCTGTGGAATAAGGATAATTCACATCAGCCTTCATTAGTCCTCACAACTCCTTCTCCTACCCATTTCAGAGCTTGAACAACTGAAATGTTGTTCTCACTCAAATGGCATTTTAAAAAATGGTCGTGTATTTTTGACAAACTAACCAGAACATCATCTCATCTGCCACCATGTCCTATTCCAGGACTCTTCAGAGACAGGAGAGTATGGCAAACAATTGTTTTGCCTTTGCATCCTCAACACCACCATCATGAAAGAGTGCAAGTAACAATGTGAAAATTTCAAAATTTTACAGAGGCCTTATAATCCTGAATAAATTGTCTGTGCATTTCCCTGCTATAGAGCCCAGACAGACACGGAGTGAGTTACCCTTTGGCTGAGAGAAAAATCACAAGCAACACATGCAAACGTTTGCTGGGCCTGAAAGCCAATGAGTTAACAGTGCATGTAATCCAAACATCACAGAGGAACTGCTGCTTCAAAGGAAAGAAGCTCACTCCTCCAAACTGTCCTTAAAAGTTACACATTTCTCATGAGAGCTTCCCATAAGGCAGCTCGTAGCTCGGACCCAAAAATTTAAAATTACTACAGAGTTATTGTACAAGTTCCCCACCAACTTCAGGGGCGTTCTAGAACTGCAATGGTGTTGTTTTACCACTAATATTGGCTGTCCGCGTTGTTACATTCCTGCAGGTGTGTGAACTGAGCAACAGAGGTGGTCATTTGACTACATTATCCACCTCACAGAAAGCTTGTGGAGGTCTGACTTTTGGGCCTGATGGAGAAATCAAGAGATACCCAGCTCAAAACACCTTCAGGTCTGCAACTGAGGGAAACTCAAACCTTCAGTAAATCACAGCATACTCACTAACTATACCCTCAGCAACCCTCACCCAACACTGCAACGCATAAGCACAGCAGGAGTCCTGTGATAAAATGGCTCTGCAATTCCGTCTGAGTGCAGGACCTCACTGGCTGATGCTAAAGCAAGGCCGTAACAGCGCTTTTTTTTTTTTTCAGTAGAGAATGCTGCATCAGGTTCAACAGCCGAACCGCCTCCCTCACGATGTGCACTGACAACGGCAGGCTGTTGCTCTGCAGGCATGCTTGGAGATCCGTGGCCCCAAGCAAAAATACACTTCTCCTCCAACTTACAGCAGTGCTATTCCTCGTTTTAAACGCAAAAGTCAGATGGAAGCTTAAGCCTTGTAACAATTAATTTGTACAAGTGTTAATTGCTAAGATTTATGTATTTTGCATGCATTTTACTATCATTAGAAGTAAACAAACTTCAACTTTGCATGGAGACAGAAGCAGGAACCAATGGCAAGTCAACGCACATTAAAGAGTCATTCAGCCCTAATTCTCACAGCACAGCGAAAACCCACTGAGTGCTGCTTGCCGAGTTATAGTGCCATTCAACAATCTGCAGAGAACATTTTTGATACATACTCACGTTTCCAAAACACAGGCCTAAAAGAACTCCGAGTGAGCAAGAAATGTCTTGTGATGTCTTCAGTGGACACAGCAGATTTTCACTGTGATGAATAGCATTCTGTCAGCTTTGGCTTGAACAAAACAAAACAATACCTCAGAAGCAACGTTCCTTGAAGGGTTTGCATGAATTCCCATGAGGAAAAACAACCCAAAATGAGCATATAGCTAGACTAAAAGCTTTCTCTAAGGGCTTCTATACTTGCAACAGGCTGCCATTTTTCCAGGGATCAGGGAAGAGCAGGGTTCCGATACAGTGATCTCTGTGCCTGTTTTAGCCATGTGCAAATTTCTGCCAGAAAGGTTTTTTTTAATTTCCTGATTCCCTATGAACTCAATTCCAGTCTCTGCATCTGAATCAAAACTTTGGCTAGCACTGGCATTTCCCACTAGAAGGAACTTCACAAATCAATGAAAAACTTGGTCTCCTGTTTGTGATAAATCCGCAAGATCCCATGAATTCAGCACCAAAGAGTGTCCTGTTTGGAGCAGCAACAACCCTAATGTGAGATGGGTTGGGAAAAGGTAGTTATAATAAACTAAATTCAGATGACACTGTTCATAACTGCACTGGTACGTTTGTAACTGATGCCATCGGATCTCCTATTGCAGGAAATCCCTCCTGGACTCCACACTGAGCACGTCCACATGTTCTGTCACACTTGTGGGTTATCAAAATAACATGGAAAATTCCTTCCCTTCACATTCACCAAAGAGTATCTGCAGCATTTACTGCAACTTAATTACAGAGGGATTTTCTATTTCATCTTCCACAGAGCAACAAACTTTTTGTCTTCCTCTAAAGACATCTGCATTGGAAACATGATCCAGCCCCTTGACCCAGGCATGTTTTCACCAAATACTGCTCTTTCTCCTGCAGGCGAATGCAAAACACTGATTGCCAACATGAACACGTTTTGTACAGTCAGTGAATCACTCTGAAAACACACACAGACCCGAGGACCTCTGTGGAGGCATCTTGCCAAAAACCAAACTCACTACATTGGACACCGATTAAAATGGCCTCAAGACAGACTCTGCGTTAGAAGAACCACAGAAACTCCATCCTTTTGGAGCACATGACAGTAGAGCAGAAAAGACTGACTGACATCATCACCCCCCACTCATCTCTCCTAGGATCCATCTCTTCTCTCACCATGTAAAACGCAATTCCCCTAACGACAAGCTCTCCCCCTGAAACATAACCTCCCTCCTACAGCGATTGGGTTGATGACTCCTTTCATTTTTTTTCTCCCCTTAAGCACCTCAACAGCAATCATCTTCTTCTATGATCTCAGCCCAAAAGTAGTACCTTGTAGCCGACACCATCCAATTACATTAATTTCAATTTTTGCTGCTCCGTTACAACCCACACACCAGCACACACAAAATTGCCCACGCAGGAGTGAGGTAAGACTAAACCAACATAATGCCATTACCATGACCTAGAAGGCCCAATAAGATTTTAGAATCAAACCGAACAGAAGCAGTGCCAAACCCATAATTTATGGAAAGACTGAAGAAATAGCCTTTTAACAACCTAGAGCAAAGTAAACATTCTGACATCCCTGCGATGGAGACAACAAAATCCCATTAAATACCATCATAATCACAATAACATTCCACAGACAATTTCGGAAAATCGTACGTGTTTAACAAGAGGACCGTGTACTTCAAATGGGATTCAGAGCTTCACTTAAAGGTCAACACAAGTAGGTTTTAAGAGAACAAAAGAAATCTAATGCTACCTATTCAAATAATTCCATAACAACACAAGAGGGCCCCAATCCCAGCCAACCATGTTTCTAGGATGACTCTGATAGTCTAATGAAATCATCACCTTTCTGGGGGGTTTTTGAGTGCTGTTTCCTCTCTTCCTTGTTCTTTTGTTCTTTGGAGTCACTATTTTTTAATTCTCCTTTAGGCATCTTGAACCTAAAAAAAAAAAATAAAAATAAGTAGAACTGAGCCACACAGGAATAAAAGAGAGAAATGAAAGAACAGAATTGGTTATACACAAGCAAAGCTGGCAAAATAGGAAGAGCCTTCGCAAATTTGGAAGGAAAAGGGTTTATTCTCTCAAATCGGGATATCCTCCTAGAAAAGGAGACACTCTCTTCAGGATACTAAGAGTTGAAGGATAACAACGGCAGGACCGCTGCCCTGTCAGGCAGCTCCTCCAGGGAATGGAAGTAAAGATAATGCTAAGAATGGGACAGGAATTACCAGAAAGCTGAGCTGCTGGGAACCAAACCTCTCCTCGCAGAGTTCACGGCTCCAGGAGTCCGTCAGCCGCGCACACACACACACCCACACACACCACCCACACACACACACACACAACACACACACACACCAAAACCGGCCAAGCCCCGGCGTCACGGCTCCAAGGCCCGGCGGCCCCGCCAAGGCACCCAGGGCGCCGCAGGGGGCTGTGTGACGGAACCCCCTCTCCGCGGGCCCCCGGGGGCGGCCCGGAACGCACGGGGAGCGGCAGTGGCGGCGGGGGCTGTGCGCACCCCCTTCCCAGGGGGCGTGGGTGGGCGGCGGTTGCGGCCCTCACAGCCCCGCACCGCCCGGAGGGACTGCCCGGTGGCGGCGAGGGAGGCCATGGGGTCGCGCCCCCCCTTCCCGCGCGGCGAGCGGACCCCGGTGCAGCCGGGGTTACCTTCGTGATGGCCGCGTTGCCGGAGCGGGGCGGGCGGGGGCCCCGGGCGCGGCCGCCCCCCGCTACTAAGGCGGGCGGCGGCGTGCGGGGGGTCGGGGGGCCGAGCCCGAGTCGTTGGCCACACTTTCGCTCCGGCCGCCCCCCTCCGCTCGCGGCGGGGTCGGCGGGCGGGTACTGACCCGCGCCGCGGGC
This sequence comes from Certhia americana, assembly GCA_018697195.1. Classification (NCBI taxonomy): domain Eukaryota; kingdom Metazoa; phylum Chordata; class Aves; order Passeriformes; family Certhiidae; genus Certhia; species Certhia americana. The sequence goes on from CM031866.1 coordinate 2,026,775, forward strand.
ATCCGCGCCCCGCCGCGCCGGCCCCGCCCCCGCCCGCGCGCCGCCGCCGCGCCATTGCCGCCGGGCTGACGGCGGGCCCGCCCCCGCCCCGCGCCGCCGCCGCGCCCCATTGGCCGCCGAGCTGCCGCGGCCCCGCCCGCGGCTCCGCCCGCTGGCCGAAAGCGGCGGAGGACGGGTGGGGGGGGTGGCTTTGCGACAGGTGGCGGTGGCTGCGGTTCCGGCCTGTGACGGAGCGGAGTTTTGGGCCTCGCCTCCTCCGGGGGCGGGTGAGGTGTCGAGCGTTTGCCTGGCAGCGGCCGCACCGGGCAGCGGGGCGCGGACGGCCCGAGGCGCTCCCGCGTTCGGGGTGACTAAGCGGCGGAGCGGGCGGAGGGCGGGGGGGCGAGAGTGGGGCCTGGAGTGAAAGAGGCGGGCGCATGGGAGGGCGGGGCTGTGACATGTAGGCGTGGTTTGCGCGTTCCGGGGTGCGGAGCCTGAGCAGCGAGGCGGTGGCGGGCGGGGCTGAGGTGCAGAGCCGGGCGGGGCTGAGGGGCAGGGTCCGGGCGGGGCTGAGGGAGCGCCGGGCGGGGCTGAGTGCAGAGCCGGCGGGGCGGAGGGGCCGGTCCGGGCGGGGCTGAGGGGCAGAGCCAGGTCGGGGCGGAGGGCAGAGCCCGTGCGGGTCTGAGGGGCAGGGTCCGGGCGGGCCGAGGGGCAGAGCCCGGGCGGGGCCGAGGGGCAGGTCCGGCGGGGCTGAGGGCAGGGTCCGGGCGTGGGCCGAGGGGCAGAGGCCCGGGCGGGGCTAGGGAGCGCCGGGCGTGGCTGAGGGGTCGCGCCCGGCGGGGCTGAGGGAAGGCCGGGGCGGGGCTGAGGTGCGGGTCCCTGTCGGGGGCTGAGGGAGCGCCGGGCGGGCTGAGGGAAGCCGGGCGGGCTTAGGGGCAGGGCCGGGCGGGGCTGAGGGAATGCCGGGCGGGGCTGGGGAAGCGCCGGGCGGGGCTGAGGGGCAGAGCCCGGGCTGGCTGATGGGCAGGGTCCGGGCGGGGCTGAGGGGCAGGGTCCGGGCGGGGCTGAGGGGCAGGGTCCGGGCGGGGCTGAGGGGCAGAGCCCGGGCGGGGCTGAGGGGCAGGGCCCGGGCGAGGCTGAGGGGCAGGGTCCGGGCGGGTCAAGGAAGGGTCGCCGGGTGGATCCTGGGGCTGGGGGTCCTTGTGCTGTGCGGATGCCGGGCCGCGAAGCCGCGCTGGTGGAGGGTCAGGAGGCCTCGGCTGCTCTCAGTCCGGCAGGATGGGGCTGTGAGGGCTCTGGAGAAGCGGCAGCGCCGTGCTCGCTCTGTCAGCCCCGAGGGTTCCGAGGAGCCCCCGGTGTGAGGGGCCGGTGAGGCGGGGCCGGCTCTGCTCCTGGCAGCTGTGACTGAAGGAGCTCGGCAGAGCCGTGCTCAGGTGTTACAGTTAACGGGGATTGCACAGCTCAGCTTGCCTGCAAATTCTGGAAGGAAATTGCACTGTTTCAGATAGAGGCCTTTACAGTATTTCAGCACTGAGCAGAAGCTTATTCTTTATTGAGAGATAAGCCCACGAAGTCACTGCAGGTACAAGTCCAAAGTGTGTTTTATTCCTGAAGTGCTATGATCATTTCATTGTGAGGAGATCCAGAGCCTTCAGATTCATACCCAAAAGTCATGGACTGAGGTTTAATTTTGCTTTATCAGATTTAATTTTTTAATGAAAACAGGGTGGGGGTTTGGATAGCTTTTCTAGAAAAAAGCCTCAAAGCTCATCCCGTCCCACTCCTGCCATGGGCAGGGACACCTTCAATTATCCCAGGTTGCTCCACACCTTGTCCAGCCTGGCCTTGGACACTCCCAGGGATCCAGGGGCAGCCACAGCTTCTCTGGGCACCCTGTGCCAGGCTCTCACTGCCCTTGCAGGAAACAATTTCTTCCTAATTTCACTGAACAACCATTGTTGATAGCACATTTTCCTTTTTTTTTTTTTTTTTTTTAATTTTACTAACACAAATGTCTTATAATAACACACAATAACTCAGATATAATTGATGAGGCACACGTTTCTTCCCTCGTTCTGTTTGCTGCTCCACTTGACTTTGATTTTAAAGCATTATTAATCATGAAAGTAACATATAAACCCCCCCCCCTTTTTTTTTTTCCTTCTTACTTTCTGTGCAGTTTTTCTTTCTGTCTTTTACATGATCAGTCTATATATAAGGTTTTTAGAACTGTTTCCTGTTGTTTAGGCAGGAGTCTGGCTCTGTGAGGCATTGCCTTAATTGGTTTTTAGATGCTGTCATGAATAACTCAGATAAATAATACAAGTAAGGGTTGGAGTTTGTCACTGCTTTTCTTTACTCTTCAGCTTTGAGCTTTTCACTCTCATGCTGTGTCTGAAACAAATTTAGTCCTTCTCTGATATTTTCTCCCTCTTTGAAGTAAATGCATTCAAAATAAGCCCCCTCACTTTTCATTTCCTTCAATGACTTATGTTTGTGAACTGTTGTCATGTGTGAGTGAGGCATATCTTAGAGATGCTTCTGGAAAGTTTGCAAATTAATGGTGGAACATAAACGTGTTCTGGGAGGATCCAGGAAAGCACAGCCAGTATCATGTGGTGAAAGTGGAATCTTGCAGTGAGTGTCCTAGAAAAGTTCTGAATCTCTTCTGCCTTAACCAGCTTGCTGCATTGTGTGAATTTGTGCATGAAATCTCTTCATTTACCACATAAGGGGGTAATTCAAGATGGCCTCAAACAGAAGTAAATGTGTTGAGATGATTTTACGTTATTAGGTATTCTTTTAGGAAGAAATAAAACTCAAGGATAGGAACAATAGCTATATAAAAAATAGCTATATATATTGAGAGTGATTTCTGAAGAAATTTTATGAGGTTTCAGGTCATAAATTTCCACCTCAAGTAGAATTCTGAAAAGTTTCTGCAAATGGAGAGGGAAGTTATTGCCTGAAATACCAGATTTATTCTTAACATCCAGCAAAATGTGGGAGGATGGGAAAGGATGGGGGAAGGGTTCTCGGGTCTCTCAGGTGAGGAACATGCTGTAACATTTTTGAGTTTTCAGGTCAGTCCTTGCTGAATGTGTCTTTAAATATACCACACCTGAGGGAATTGTAGATCACTCCTGCAGGAGGCAACTCCATGCTCTCAAATTTTTAGCTTCTTTTCTGAAGGCAATGCTTCCTGATGGTGGGAGAAGTGATGAGTCAGGGTAGCACATCTTGGTCTACCTCTAATTCTTTGTGCCTTTGGGAAGGCATTTTGTCAATGCATGCTTCAGTTGCAATGAAAAAAACAGGTTGTAAAAATGAAGGTATAATTTACAATGTTTGATGTTGTTTTTAAAACTTATGAAGATTATAAGCCAGAACAAAAATGCCTCATATAATGACTTCAACAATTTTATAGTTCTCTATTATTCTGCTAAAAGGAAGTAGTAATTTAAAATACTTGGTCTGATGACAAATGCAGGTAGAAATGATACATAGATGGGAAGATCTTTCGAATTTCTTACTGGTTGGAGGACTGAACTGTTTTCTTCCTTTGGTAAGAAAGGGGAAATATAGTATTTAAACAAAAAACAACTACAGGTAGATGGCTGCAGGGTTCTGCCTGGAATTCTACCTGGTTGATTATGCCAGACTCAGAGATGGGGCTCCAAAAAGTATGCAAAGTATGAAGAAAAAGAAATATGAAAATTCATATAACCAACTTAAGTCCCACTCCTAACTTCACCATAGATACAGGTAATGAGTTTGTTTGTTTTAATTAAAAGAGGTCTGGTTAGAGAGCATGTTATAACTGCTCTAAAAAGATAAATATTACAGATGAGCATCACTCTTAATGTAGGTGAAAAAGAAACCCTGATGTTCTTAAGGTTTTATTTTTTCTAAGAAGATAGGGACTCTGTCTGGCCATTTACATACTAGACAGAAAATTGAGGGCTCACGTGCTCACACTTCATGCAGAGATTTGAATTCTTAATAGCTCTTTATTTTAAGCTTTAGCAAACATTCCAGTGCTGTGATTGAAAGATATATTCCTTTGACATGGGGATAAAGACCTTTTTTTTTTTCTGCCTTTCCTGAATACATTTAAGTGTTTTTATTGGCTCTTAATAAATTTTACACTTTGTTTTTAAATTATTATTTAATTTTCATCTTCTTAATCACTGTGCCCTTGAGGTCAGCCCACCTTGAGCCAAGACAAGACTCTTCCTTCCATTTGCTTCCATTTTTTGGAAAGCTGTTTCCAGTTGCAGCCTCAGTGGAGGAATGGATGTTGCCAGTTCAGAGGAAAATTTGCAGCTGAAATTTTATGCCTGTTTTTGGAGGCATCTGTCACAAAAGAATGTAGGTTCTAGTAGTTTTAGCAATGTAAAGATTTGATTTAAGTTCTCATCTCTTTAGAACTAGCCCCTAATAATCATCATCTTTGGGTTTGTTAATTCCAGCAAATAATTTTGGTGTTGGTAATATAATACTGGAACTGTGAACTTCTTCCCAGCGTGGTAATTATTCATTTTAATCTCACTGAGACAGTTTTATGCAGCTGAATTTGCATTTTCAAAATAAGTTTAAGGACGGTAGCATTAACTCTAAAAATGTGTTGTTCCTTTATATTTTCTAGTTGTTTGCAAAGTAACAGCAAAATGTTTTATTTATAGGAAACTTAGAAGAGAAATGCCCAGTGGTGCTTCTGTTTCTCTTACTGGATGAAAGTAACTTGGAAGCTGATTTGCAGTGAATAATCAGTGAAGACACACAGCATCTTCTGGAATCTTGCACGATCTCAAAATGAAGATCTCTCTCCTGCAGCAGATGTATAAGGATGTCCTGGCAGGCATTCCCCTAGCAAGGGAAAGCCATCATTATTCCTCTTTAATTAATCTGTGTGTTGAGCAGCCACCAGAAGGAGATGACTCCTGTCATCAGAAGCATCTGCCACCTACTGCTGGTGGCGGTGGGAGCCATCAGGACACTGATATGTCAGATGTTGTCCCTGCAACAGATGATTTATCCAACAGCTTTGCAAACATGAGCTCCTCCTTCTGCCCACGAGAAGTGATGCTGCTCCAGCTCACCTTGATCAAAATGATGGTGGCAAAAGCAGAGTCCCAGGAAATTGAACTCTACGTGAGACAGAAGTACTGTGAAATCTTTGTTCTTCTTCTGAAGGAGGCAAAAATTGACTCAAAATTGGTAACTTATGAAAGATATTTTTAGGAAAGGAGGAAAAATAAAAAGGGATGTGCCTTAGATATTTTTCCTTTTTTACCTGTCTCCAGATTCATCTGCTCGGTTGTGACGATCGGCTGTTATCTCACATGGCCTCACAAAGTTTAGCATCTCTTGTGTATTTCCAGCTGAAGGAAGAGGTGAGTGTGGCATCACTTCACAGCTCAAAAAATGGTTTAGTGAACCTGTACCTACAGGCTGTTCCATTTGACTCTACAGCCAAGTTTTTATAGCGTTTGTATTTTCTGAGAAACTTTGTCAGCTGTGTTAGGAGGAGCCTGGAGTATGGAAGGCAAGGAGATCTGATGTGTAACAGAAGTGTGGAGTGTCTTTATATATAAAAATCTGGAATTTTATGAACCTCATTTAAGGTAAAGTGGGCGTAGATGACAATCTCCTTAAGGTTGCAATACAGATATTAGAAGAAAGCCATGATCTAGACTATCAGTATTTTTACAGTTCCTTGGTATCTGTTGGGTGATGCAGTAGATAGAAATAAATAATAAACTCTTGGAAGTTAATCAAATGCTTTGCTGTATCTTCTTGTTTGACTATCCCAATTACTTGGGTTGGTTTTTATTTTTTTTAATTTGCTGTATATTTAGTGAATATGTATTGCAGTCTCCATAGTTGCATCCTGAACACAGATTTATTTCATAATTATGTTTGTAATATTTCTTGCCAAGTCGTCTGGGAATTATGAATTCAGATCTGGTCTGTCTACAGAATTATCTGATTTTGGGGTAGGTCACATGACATTAGGAGGGTTGGTTTTCCCTTTTTGGAACATACAGATAATTTCTATTGCATGCATATGTTGCTTCATGTTCGTAATTAAAGACTTAATTAATGGCCCAGGACAGATATTGTTTCTACCCGTGTTTTGTCTGTGCCTACATTTGAATCTTTTTAATGTCCAATTTCAAATCGTTGTATTATGATTTAATATAATTTGTGTAACAACTGAAAGCATACGTGACTGGGTTTTGAATTCTTTTTCTTAGGACGCCTTAAATGTCCCGTGGCTCAGCTTTAGCCTGAACACGCTGCTGGGATTCCCCGGCAATGCGCGGGTGGCCGATTGCCTGTGGACTCTGGCAGCGATTCTCAAGCAGACGCTGCAGGACGCGCCCGTAACCACAGCAGGTACCGGCGGTGCTGCGGCGGTACCGACCCGCGGGTGCCGCCAGGAGGAGCAACTCACCCGGAATTCCTCGGGAATAGTTCGGCTCCAGGACACTTCTTCCCTTCCTTACACAGGGGATCGCGAAGTGCTGTTAAAATGTAGTGATTTGTGCATATTTATATTCTGAAAGTAGTCACAACACCGATTTATCGCTTATTTACTGATTTATCTGTGTCACACCGCAGGTCAATAATGCGCCTCTTGTCGTTGTAGGTGTTCTGAAGAAGTTGTTGGCTCCTCTTGATGTGGTGTTTGAGGGATTTTATAATGCCATCCTGCTCCACCATTTTGACAGTCACCACTACACTTCACCTTATTCAGAAGCTACAAACAATCTGATCAGTTTTATAGATCTGCTTGAAGCACTTTTGGCTTCCAGAATTGAACTGGAATTACCACTTAGATGCCAGAGAATTTTATTTTTGAAAGTTTCTTATGTCCTCAACGTTATTAGCTCATCAATTCCTTATGTAATCAAGAAGAAATTAATTTTGCTCCTTAAAAAATGTGTCCTTTACAAGTCCAGAGAAGATGCTAAAAGTGGATCACTGTTCTTACAAACCCCATCTTTGAGTGAGGATATGCTTGCACTGAGTAATGCTGTTCTGCAGGTTATGAATTTGACTTGGCTTAATCAGATCCCACTCAGTGGAAAGTCCAGCTACTTTGGGAGCAGTGATGCTGCCCCTGGACATGATTCTGACCAAACTGTTCTCAGAGCTTTAAGTCTGGTTGTGCTTAAAGCAGTGGAATTCAAGATTCACAACTCGGCAACAGAAACAGAAATCAAAGGTAACAGTCCATTTAAATTTTGTTCATTAAGCAGCAAGAGTTTTAGAGCTTTCAGATTTTGTAGTCACAGCTCATTAAGACTGTAAATAGATTTCAGCTGAATTAGGGATGGTGGGAGGGAGGAAGGAGAGGACCCACCCAAGAAACTGCTGTTGCTATGTCCTGCCTAATTAGTTGTCTCCTTGCCTTTTATCAAATCGTTAGCCCTGCAATATGCAGGGCTTGAAACAGCTGCATTTGGGATTGAAAATTTTTCCTGTTAAGAACATTAAGCCAGATTGAGAACACCAGGCTCTTCTTCAGCTGGAGAAGCAAAGAGTCCATAGCACAACCATTTACTCTCTTCAGGATGGGGAACTGAAAGGAGCTGCAGGTAACACTCTTCTCCTTTCTAAGGTGGAGGTAGAACTTTAGGCACCATTATATATTTATTTTATTGAAGGTAACAAGGCATTACTGTCAGCCAAGTAATGGGGCAAAACCAGCTGTGGTATAGAAAGGTAAATAAAAATAAGGAAGCTCCAAAGTGAGGCACAGGGAAATTGTGGGATGTTACACAGAATGGTTTGGGTTGGAAGGGGCCTTAAAGATCATCCAGTTCCAGCTCCCTGCCATGGCAGGGATAGACCAGCTTGCTCCAGGCCCTGCCAGCCTGGCCTGGACACTTCAGGGATGGGGCAGCCACAGCTTCTCTGGGCAACCTGTGCCAGGGCCTCACCAGCCTCACAGAAAGTCATTTCTTCCTTGTGTCCAATCTAATCCTGCTCTTTCGCAGTGGGAAGCCATTCCCCGTTGTCCTCTCTGTCCAGGCCCTTGTCCAAAGTCCCTCTCCAGCTCTTTTGGAGCATATTTAGACACTGGGAGGGGCTCTAAGGTCTCCCTAGAGCCTTCTTTTCTCCAGGTGAACATTCCCCAGCTCTCCTAGCCTGGCCCCAGAGCATTTCCATGGCCTCCTCTGGACTCCCTCTAGCAGCTCCACATGCTCTTTATGTAAATGGTTGTGTTCTTCACCCTGACTGACAAGTCTGGCCCTTCCAATTACCAGGTATGAGCGTTCCTCCCACAGCTGCTCCCTTGGGCTCGCTTGGTGTTGCAGTGAGGGGCTGGGTTGGGGCAGGAGAAGGGCAGAGCTGCAGCAGTGGCATGAGCAGGAATGCTGTGGAAGCATTCCCGACAGGAGAGGCCAAGGTGCTGGGTCACACTGGGAGCCAGGGATTGCCTTCTCCCTTGCTCTAAGGGAGCACCGGGGTGAGGCTTGTTGTCCCAGACACCCTCCTGGAATCCCATCTTCCCACCTGCCCCTTTGCCACTGACAGCACCTGATGCTGTGTGAGTGTGGATGTGCAGGTTCTATGATCAGAGCAATGTGCTGTCCCTGCATTACAGTGGAAAAAAAGGAAAAGCAGTTCAGAAGCAGCGTTTCTAGTCAGACACCAGTGAGAATGGGCATTCCTATAGTTACTGATTATGTGAACCAAAAGTAATTTCTATTTCTTTTTAAACACGGGTGAAATTTTACAGCAGTTTAAATACATTGAGGCATTTTAGTAGAAGTTCTAGATGTAAATATTATTTTACTTTCTATATTTCTATGCTAGGTAGCAAGAAATCAATTTTCAATTCATCTGTGCGAAGGAGCTACAACTTCCATAAGACAGCTTGTGAAACTTTTTCCAGATTTTTGGAAGATGTTATATTTGTGATGTCAGTTACATTCTTAAAGATTTTTAAGTATTTGTAAAGAATATTTTACTTGTGATCCACCTTCTGAAAAATGTATGGAGACTGAGATTGATGTGTAAGAACAAGTGGAAGGAAAAAATGTAGGCTATATCTACTTTAGATGTCTATGTTTTTCTTTGAGAAAGAATTTTCATTCTCCTTTCTTTTCCAGATTCATGACACAAAAATGAGTTTTTAACTAGATTCAAACACCCCAACTGTCAAGAGGAATTTCAATTTTAAAGGAATGGTACTTCCTTATTTTACAGGACATTACAGGAAGTGCTTAAAATGAACACCTGAATGCTTTAATATGCTAACTTCCCTTCCGGGAAGCTGCTTGATCTTCTTGCTATTAACATGGATTAGAGTGGCTTAACTTTAATTAATTTTAATTTTGAGAGTCATTTCCAGATTTATCGGGGAGAGCTTCAGTCTGAAGAGTAACTATTAATAACAAAGATAACTTGATGTTCCTGTTATTTGCTGGGAGGAAAACCAAATCTTAAATATTAAGGAAAATCACATAGTGACGCAGTAAATAAAATTGATTTCAATGTTGCAGGAAAATTTTCTGTTTTCTAAACATTGAGTGTGTGCTACATCAAAATTGATGTGTGTTACATCAAAGACTGCTCTGTAGTGTCTCATTAGTATTGAAGGTATAACTTTTTGACTTAAGGGAAAGAGTCTGTCTAATGAATACAAAGTGATTTTTATGAGTAAGCCACTGCACTAAAATGGCAAAAACTAATCTATAAAATTTGATGCTGTGATAAATCAGTTGAGCTAAGGAAAGAACTGCAATCATGAACTGTTAAGCACTGTTAATTTAAAAAATAAAGAGTGTGTGTTGTTTGGCAATAAAAAATGTATAGGAAAGTTCCTGCTTGCTTCTTTTTTTTCAGGAGACTTTGAGAGTTCCATGTCCCAGCTGTTGATGTTCTGGAAGAGTCATGTAAAGCCTTCCCCACTGTCTCACCCAGTTGTGCATCACTGTGAATGGCTCTCCTTGGTTTTCATGGAACAAGATGATGACATGTGGGAAGCTGCTAAAGCTTTATTACTCATCTATTTAAAATTCGATAGGTCAGTGTACTTTTTTTTTCTGGCAGAAATGAAGAATTGTACTTCAGTGGGGGTTACTGTGATGTTCCCGTTGGTTGCTTTTGTTGGAAGGAAAATTATTTTTTAATAATTTAACCCCCCACCAAATCTCACGATGATGTAATGTGTGGTGCAAGAGCTGATAATTTCAGTCTTTTTTGGATGGAAACAGGAGTTGTGAAAGTTTCCTACTAAATAATTCATCATATCCTGTAATTCAGGATAATTGACTTCATGTCAAAAATAAATGGTTAGGCAGATAAAAGGTAAGATTGCTTCCTTACAACACTGCAGGTTCGACAAGAATGGGATATTAGAATTAAACTTCAGTAATACTTGAACTTCTGGCAAGGTTTATAAGGATTGGCCCTATGGGAATTCCAGCTACTTGATAAAAGTTGTTGTTGCTAACAACAGAAAAGTGTTCTTCATGGATTTGTCCTGCATGTACAATGCTCCATTGTTGTTTAAATTGCCATACAAGATATTATCCTAATTTATACAAGGCCCTCAAGCTTCAAGTGGGAAGATAGTGCAAGTAATACCTTAGATACACACAATTCTTAGACACTTAACTACAAGTAGGCTTCTCTTCCTGTTTGTGTGACATTCTGAATGCTAGTCTGAATTCAGGTTAACAAAAATATTAAAATAAGTTTGTTTCATATATATTTTAAAGTACAGTTTGTGTTGTAAGTAACTTTGTTTACTGCAGAAGGTTTATAAGGAATGCCCTTTAAGGCCTGCTTTAAGTGCTTTGGCTTTGTGAGCTGTCCCATCTCCTGCCCTCACCTCCCTTCTTTCTTTCTCATGTTACAAAAACTTTTCTTTTTGTTCTTGCTTTTTCACAAAATTAAAAAAAAGAGCAGGAGTCCATTTTCTGGATATTGCTCCTTGGAAAAAAAAGAGAAAATTGTACACTTCCATTAAATTATTTCCTGGCTTACTTTTTAGGTTACGGTGTGATGCTGCTGATAACCCAAACCAAAAAGAGGAGGAATCCTGGAAGTTCCTTGTGCATGCAGGTGGATATAACCCACACTGTATCTTTTTATTTTTTCTGGAAAAGATTGTGTTTGATTCCACAGTACTTCTAGATTTTTTGATTTCATCAGAAACTTGCTTTCTGGAGTACTTGGTCAGGTACTTAAAGCTCCTTGGGAAGGAGTGGCATCAGTTTGTAGATGTCTGTAACCATTTCGATACCAGGCACAGTGCTTTCCACCCAGGTTGTTCTGTCAAGCCACCCCTCCGAGAGAAGCAAAGCTGCGTGACTGGGGAGAGTTTGCAAAATGCTGTTTGTGAAGCAGAACCACAGACTCCGATGTCTTTGGCTCCTTCTCACAATTGCCCGGTGTTTACAGCACAGCAGGGTGATAATGAGGCTGCGGAGTGGAACCAGTGTGACTCACTGACCGGCACTGATAGCGCGTCCCTGCCTGGTTCTCTTCAAAGCCTGGTTAATTATGACAGCTCAGAGGACTCGGAGGTGGAATCAGATGGAAAAGAGTGCTTGGTAAACACAAAGCAATTGCCTTCAAACAACGAGGGTGAGGTGAGGAGGAGGGAAACTGGTTGCAGCTGCAGAGATGATGACCGGAATCCACGAACATCTGAAGTGTCGCCTCCTAAACCGAAGGGATCTCATACCTCATCCTGTTGGACTTGTATGGCATCTTCAGATAACATTGCTCCCCTAAGAGTAATGCTTTACAAATCAACAAAGTGTTTGGAAGAGCTGCAAGAGGCTGTTTCTAGGTTGCACAGAAGAAATCTTTTCCCATATAATCCTTCTGCATTGTTGAAGCTACTGAGCCATGTTGAGAAGATGAGTAAATCCATGAATCTACAATAATCCAAAGTGTTCTTGTGATTTTTATTTTTTTTTAAAACAAGTTCACCAGGGAATATTACCATGAGATAATTGACTTCTAAATCTTGTGCTCTTGCACTAGTCAGTACATTTAACCCCAGGCAGGGTAAACATGGATTTGATTGGCACCTTAAAAGTCCGGAATTGCATCCAGTGACATGACCTGAGTGTCCTAAGCTCATTCATGATGTGTATGTCAATGTACAGTTTATAAAAATTAGTTGTTGGATATTCAGCCTTTTATAATAAATAACTCTTTTGACAGCATTTCAAAAATGTATAATATTTAAAGTATTCTCAATGGTACTTCATATAATTCTATTTTTGAGTTCATTGCCAGATTGGTAGTGGTTTATGGAGTACAGGGCAAAGTTAATGCAACACTTGACTGCTTAGAAGTTGGGCTAAATAAAATGTTTTAGTTGGGGACAGTTTACTGTCCTGTTTATCCTGTGTGTTCTGCATTGGTCCATTGCTCAAATGTCTATATTCCTTTAACTAAAAGAAAAGGTAGATGTGGAATTAAAGCATATATTGTCTATGAAAAACTTTAGCTGAGCATTATAGCTTTAACTAAGCTTAGGTAATACAGAAGTGACATTCCAACAGATTTTCTCGCATCCATCATGCATTTCCTATAAATATAGGATGTCTACTTAATAATTTTAAATCAGAAAGAGAATAGGTAAGCGACTTCAGTGCACTGAGACGGATATTGAAGATGTTTAATTATTACACTTATTTCTTTTATTAGATGTAATTTGAGTAACCTGAAAAGTAAGTGTCTGAGAGTTTGCCTGGGGGAGTGAGTTCACAGCAGGATCCAAGGCAGCACTTAGCAGGAAAGCACCTGATGCTACAGCATTTAACCTGCAGCTTGTAATGATCTGCCATGGGTTAGGCACTGGGAAAGTACTGACAAGAGGAACACTGGAAAAACATCAGACCTCTTCAGAACTGTGGGAAGCAGCTTTCTTTTTAGGACCTTCTCTTGAAGGTAAGTGCTCTGTTCTGACTGACAGCAAGTGCTCTCTTCCCTTTGAATAGAAATTTAGTGCTAAATTAAAATAGATACTGAGCTAAGATGAGCAGTTTCTGAAGCAGGTTGCTGAGCTTCAAATCTCTCTGGCCATCTTCTAGATTAGTCTTTAGACCTGAACTGGTAAATCAGTGCAATTGGGAGAGGAAGAAAACTGGGTGTAGCTTTATTGGGATCCTTTAGCTGTCAGTTCCAGTGCTCTCCAGTGCCACTGGAATGATAGGAATTCACAGACAGGGAGGTTTGGACCTCAGTCTTACTCCTTCAGGATGACAGCAGTATTTTAGGTAGGAAGCAGTGATCTTCACTGCCATGAAGGAGACCTGAATATTCTGAGTGTTTTCTGTACCATGGTTTCTTCCTGAGATCAAGACAGCTGTTGTGCGCAGGGGTGTGTGGGAATGTCAAGGAATGGAAACCTTTCAGTTCATGCCTGTAGTTACTGTAGTTAAGAGCTAGCACTGGAGTTGTCCAGGGCAGCAACATGCCTGGTTGAGCTCAGTTACGCTGTAGCTGCTGAGTTGCTCATTTCAGTCAGGACTAAAATCCCTCTGGGCGTGTTCAGAGATGCAGCTCCAGACAACTTGGGAACTTTTCAGTTCAAACACAGGAAGTGCCGTGGGTGAGGTGGTTGAGCAAGAGTTTCTCAAGTTCACAATTTTCAAAGTAGGTAGGTACTTATATTTCAGTGAAATCCTTGCCATTATCCTCATTCCTTTTCTAATCTAGCCTTTGCTGACTAGTTTATTTTAATTGAGTAATTCCATTGTTTGCACTGAACATAGGGATTGTTCAGCATTTCTTGATCTACACTTTTCCAGTTGGAAAAATTGCAGCAGTATCTCTGACACTGATATGATAAGCTCAGTGGGAAAGGTAGAATGGTGTGATAGTTTTGGATTAGTCCTTGTCTTATATGTCAGTGATTACTACAACAATATAAGCTTTTATAAAGAGTTTAGACATCTCAGAACAGTGTGCAGAATGCATCAAGAAATGTAGGAGCCCATAACCTGATTTTTTAGAATACAGCAAATCCTATTGTATTTAATTCTTACAGGCTTGAGGCTGATTGTGTGCCCACCTGGTTATTAGAAGTGACCACTCCCACATGCTCACCTTCTCAGAAAGCCATTGTTTTAATTCTCAGAATGTTTTAGTTGTAAAAGTGGGTAAATATAGTTTGTAGCTGCCAACTAGATACATACCTTAATGTGTTGATATTTTACCATTTATGACCTGAGATGGAGATAAATTGATGAGTCAAGGGATTTTTTTTATTGCACACAAATTGAGGGTGACCTATAAAGGTGGATTAGAGTTCTTTGGCTGTAGAATTTGTATTTTAATCGAATGGTGAGTATAGAAAGTGGTTTGGTTACATTTTGGTTGGGTTTTTTTAATGATACAAAGCTTTTAGGCACTGCTGCTTTTTCATGTGCTAGAGCAAATTAATTCAGCTGCAGAACCTGTTACCAATGTTAAATTATAATTTGGGAATTAGGTCAGATTAGATTACCAGGAGATCAATGTACCTTACCTTTGGTTATTGATAGCTGTCAACTTTTCTTGAATTATTTCAAAGCAAGATACAGAACAAATCAGGTGAAGTATGTGGAGACAATTTTCTATCTGAGGACTCCTCCTGAAATGTTCAGTTTGCCATTAATGCAGTTGTTTGGTGGAGTTTACCTTCAACATCCATAGAGTAAGTTAAGCTGCAATGAGGTAAGCAGTTAGCACTAGAAGTTCCTTACAGGATGTGCTTTTTAAAAAGAATATTTTTTTAAACTTTTTAGCGGAATGTTTGTAGAGCTTGATTGCAGCTACAGCTGAATCCAGGTTGTTCCATGATTGTGGTTCTCTAAACTGGATTTTCTCCAATATTTTTATGGCTGCTTTCCATTCTGCTTTTAAGACTCGTAGTACAGGTTTTAATCCTGTAATACAAGAATAAAAACCAACCTTGGGAACCTCTGTACTTGCAGTACCCTTGTAAAGCTGGGAATAGGGAGCCTTGGTTGTTCCCTGGTTTATCACTGTCGGATAAGCTTTGTTTGTACTTCTTCCAGAGTCAGTCTGGGATGGTGTCTGAAGTCAGTATCAGATTATCACAGTGTCAGTAGGAGTGAAAATATTGTGGTCATAACAGTGTTATTTCTGTGTGTTTGCCCTTAGAGTTATTCTAATGAGTTGGTAAATTCTTGCTATATTTTGTTCAATCCTTCTGGGCTGTCTGGCTCACTCTGAAGCCTTGTTAGAAGCTGATAGTGCGTGTCAGGATGGATGGCAGGCAGTCTTTTACTGTCCCTACCTTCAGCAGGCATGGACCTGGACTTGGTTGAGAAACATGTCAGGGATTTAAGCTTTTCTAAGTCATTATCTTCTTAACTGTTGTGTAAATGAGTTTATTGCTGATAACTGACAGAGACACTCTTTAATGGACCAGCTGGCTCGGTGCTGGCTTACATCATGAATGGAATAAAGGAATAAAATATATTTTGTGGTAAAAATTTGCATGAAGAATTACAATATCCTCAGTTATTTCTGGTTCCTACTTTGCCTGTACTGCAAAAGATGAGTTTTGCCAGTCAGCACTGTCCTTTTAGGGGGGAGATTTGAAAAAAATATGAATTGTTGGAAAGAATAGCACACGCAGCCTCAAAAGTGAGCCCTGCTGAATGTTGGCTTCCTTGAAGTTTGTAGGGAAAGTTTGCAGGTCCATATTCTGAAATTGTCAGGAATTGTAGCTGCTAATTGGAGTTGTCTAAGGATCTACCCCCATCTCATGCTAATTCTTGAGAGATAAAAATTAATATTTTCTGTGGAACTTCAAAGAAGTTTCAAATGCCCTTAGCATTTGGAGGAAGTAATAGCCACATGAATAATAATTTGAAGTCTATTTTGCAAAGGAATGCATATTAAGTAAAAAAGACAAGTGACAAAATACTTTGTCCTTATTTCTTCCCTTGCTGCAAAGGGAAAAGCTTTATCTTCAAGTGGAACTTCCATGGTTTGTCAGATCTTGGAGTAACTTTGTCACTACAGACCTTCATGGCTCTTTCACACAGGATTTAACTGAAACAGAAATGAATGCTTTCTGGACACTTAATTCTAGTACTTGGCTTCCTTGATAATATTTATATTATTCAAGAAACTCGTGCCTTTCTGCTGACACCATTAGAGCTACTGTGAAAGTTAGGCAAAGACCCATTCAGCAGCATATACCAAACTCAACCAATTTTTTTTTTTTTTTAATTATTTATCTCCTCAAGGGAGAATCCAGTACTTGATCACCTTCAACAGAGCATTGGTCCCTCTAAAGGAGTGTTTCTTTGCCTCAGGTAAAATTACTGACCAGCATGATGCCACTACCTTCTGTAATTGTCACTTAGGAGCCGATGAAGAAGTGAGAATTGCTGTGTGTGAAGCATCAAAGGAATTGTCTTTCAATTTCACCAAGGAAATGCTCATATTTTGTTTTCTGTGGGTGGATGAAGATTGATGCTCCAAGAGTCTCCTAGTGATGTAATCAAACAATGTTTGCAGCATTGTCTTACCTGCAAATGTTACAAATTGTTGAGGTTTATTTTCATACTGCTGTTAAACCAGTGCTTCCAGCTCCAAGGATCAACAAGGCACATTTTTTTTTTTAATCCTATGTTGTTGGAAAAGGATTAAAAACTCTGAGTTGATTGGATTAATTGTTATATCTCTTATGGTTGCAGCCAGAAGATGGTGTGAATTAGTCTCCTGCATTTTCAGATAGTGGCAGCACACAGGAGTGCTGTTTGGGTGAATTGGCTGTAGGTGGAGAGGAAAATGTGAATTTTGCCTTTTCAAATGTATTGGAACAAACTTGGTTGGAAGTTCCTTATATAGATAAGCAGTTATATTTGACTTTTCTTGTGTTTCTGGTTAACAGAAAAGGGATTTTGACAAGTATGGACAAGTCCATGCTAAATCAAGGGAAAGGGAAAAAGGCCTTCTCACCAGAGATAACTTAAAACAATTAGGATTTTGCATAAGGAATGTGTCACAACCAAACTGTGAGCAGATGAACTCTTCAGCAAATCACATCTCTGCCCCTGGGTAGAAGAGAGGATTCTTAATTCCTGTCCAGGAGGCTTATTGGTAGATGGTGTGTTCAGTATTTAAATGGGATACAGCCAAGGGGTTGTAAGAGAGCATAATTGTGGCGTCCCTGGCCTCAGTGGTTGAGTGTGTGAGAGAGACTGGGTGGAAGGCAGTCCCCAGGTAATGTCTTTTCCTGGAACCTTTTTTTCTAAGGCATATCTGAAGCCTATGACAGAGTGGATCAGCAGTAGAGCGTTCCTTCCCTTCACTGACTTTATCCTTCCAGTACTGCTCCTGACATCCTCTCTTCACCCACTTCCTCCAAGTCATCTTCCTTTTTCTTATTAAAGCCTAGATTCTCAAAGTAATGATTTTCTTTCTGGCTAAAACTCATGGGAATCAAAATCTGAAACAAAAATTTCGAAAGATTTAAGTGATTTGAAGACTTCAACCTATGTGTTCAGATTTACCTCATTTGGCCCTGCAGTGGCATTTGTGGATGATAAATGCTTGTTGCCTTAATAGTTGCTGCATTCAAAATCAGGTATCTAGTCTTTATTTATGACAGATGGCATTACTAGTTAATTAGTAATGAGCCTCTCCTTAGTGAACCTCTCCCTGTAAGGATCTGGATTATGAATCAGGTCATGCTAGGAAGAAACATCTTGAGGAAAAAGCCTTTTGAGAGATTTTTCAGACTTTTTCATTCCTTTAATGTAAGGGAAGGCTGACATATTAGGAGAAGGTGTGTATTCCTGTGAAAAGAAGGTTCTTAACTTTTAAACTGCAGATTGCAAGGTTTTGAGTTATAATATTGTGACATGTGACTTGGAGTGATTAATTTTCAGGCTTCAAGGTTGATTCTTGAGGAGAAGAATGTACAGAAATGTCCAAGTTTCTTACTTTAACATTGAAGGACTTCCTGATGCCAAGGAGATGGGTTTCACTGGTGATGAACAGAGAATTCAGAATCCAAATTATTATTAGATAAAATCCTGCTTTTCCTCCATGTATACATATGACTGAAGTTTGATTAACACTCTGCCATTGAGATAAACCGGCTGGCAGAAATGGTTAGGTACTAACAGACAGTGTATTTAGAACATTTATTTTTGGGTCCTCAGATGAATTCCATGATTTTTTGTTTGGTTGGGTCTTTTGTTTGTTTGTTGTTTTAATATGAAGAGAAACAAAAGAAACCCTTAGGGGTTTTCAGGATGGTTTTGATGTTTTGGTTTTTTCTCCCTCTGCAGGTGCCACCACGCACAGCAGCTCTGATTCTAGAAGCTTAAGATTTAATACAGTCTCAAAGATTTGCCAGGAGGGTTTTCTCTAGTGAGAAGGTTTACTAATACTATAAACTCTTATGTAACTGCTTGGAACCTCAGCTGAAAGCTCACACCCACTGTGTGGATTCATTGTAATTTATTATATGAATTCAGCTGGCTGGAAAAGAAGGAGGAACATTTTGTGATATCTTCTGAAAGAAGCAAATTTTTCTTACTTTGTTGTAATACCTTTTTTTGCTGAGGACTTATACATAATTCCTGGTGATACGTAAAATAATTGAGTCAAATACATGTCTCCATTATCTAGTTATATTTAGTCAAATTATTGTATTTAGTTATATTTAATTGACCAATGAATGAGTATATATTATGCTGCAAGTAAGGAGTAGTAGCACTTAAACTTTTAAATTTTTATTTTCTCAGTGAGACCTGCAGACTAAGGTATTTTTTGGTTTGATTTTATTTTTTTGCAGTATTCAAAGTTAAGACTAAAAGTAAGTGAAGGATAAGCACTATGGAGGTGCAGAGATAATTGTAAAGTCAGTGGGCACTTTAATCAAAGGGGTATAATTACCTTGTTATTTTCCACAGAATATCTTTAATCTTCTAATAGCATCCTATATAGGTGATGCCAGCCTAACAAATACAGCTCGAAAAGGATGTAAAAACATGTGTTCCCTTTTTTTCTTTGTTTCTGTGATTTAAGAAGTCTTGGAGCCCCAAAGTACTGATGGCTGGGAGCCTTATCAGTTACTATTTTGTGTTTCTTCCATTCTTGTGCTCTTCCACCTGCTCTTGGTTTCCTTCTGACAGAGTGCTGCCTGAGATGGAGCTTGGGCTCAACTCTGACAAGTCTGGTCCCATTTTCTGGGCTGCTATTTGCTGACTGGGAGCAGGAAGAAAAACTAATAAAAAGTTCTCTGCTCCTGGCTCCTCTGTGAGGTTCTCTTCACCTTTTGCAACAACTTAATGTGTCCACCAGAATGCAAATTAATGCCAAATTAAGCCACTGCTGAAGGCTGTTATTTGAAATTGGGGAGAGCTGCTGAGAAATGACTTTCAGTTTGATTCCTTAGTAATCAAATTAGAAAAGAAACGATCAGGTTAAGTAAAACTGACATGTTTCTGTGGTTTCTCTAATCAAACACATGCTCAGTGTGTGCTTTCTTCTGCTTTAGGAATTTCAGAAATTCCATTTTAGATCTTCTGAGGAACTTCAAGGAACACTTGTAAAACTTTCAGTTGAGGCTGGAAGGACTGCTGAGAGTGGTTAATAGGAGTAGAAACCTTTCTCTAACTTTATTTAAAACCCCACACTTCATCTAAAACCTGACAGAGTGAAGTGATGTCCTTGGTGCTTCCTTCTCTGCACCCTCAGCAGGCTCAGCATCCTCGTGTGTGTGTGTGTGTAGCAATATACGGTGAGACAAATTCTTATCCTGCAACAAAACCCACGTGACCTCAAACATTTCTTCACCTGCTGTGTTGAAACGAGCAGGGAAGGCACTGGCATTGCTGCTGCCGAGTTTCACGGAGTGATGTGGATGACATCAGGATTGCCTTCAGTCAGAAATCTTGAAGTGCAGCTTTGCTGGGTGGGTCTCGGAAGAATTTGAAAGGGTTCTGGAGCTAGGGCGTGTTTACCTCGGTCACAGTAGTGAGTGTGATGCCTCTTCCTTGCTAAAGTGCTTATGGTCTCTTTGACTGCAACATCAGAAAGGTAGGCATTCCTTTTTCAGCCCTTTTTTCCTGCCCTGGTACATTTTGTTGGGTTTTTTCCCCTCTCCTTACATCAGCCTGTGTTCTGAATTGTCAGCTTGTGCTGGTCTGTAACCTTGTTTTATAAGGGAAGAGTAGAATTACTCTTATGAGTAGTCCTCAGATAAAGCATGGAATGACATTAATGAGATTTTATATTTTGTCACTAAGTATTCCAACCTATGATAACTGCTTTCTATTGAAGGAAAAAAGAAAAAAGACAATGCAGGGGTACAGTAGTAGCTTTGCCTTTCTACTACTTGTACCATTATCCTGTTAAGTGCTTTTAAGAGCACTTCTTTCTGAATTGGAAGGGTGGAAGTTTTCTTAACAGGAATAAATGTTAACTAATGATATAGATGTGATTATATAAGAGAAAAAAATGCTTGGAATTGAATAGCTTGCAAAAGCTGCTTACAATTTTTCTTAATGTAAAATGTAAAGGGAAAAAAAATTTCCTTTAAGAAATTCAGTTTAACAGAGGTTTGGTGGGTTTTTTATAAGACTTACCTTTTGAAGCTCTGAAGAAGCTTGTGCTATATGTAACACACCTAAACAAGCTGCCAGAGAGGGTTATTTTGTAGTAACACCACAACATTCAGATGGAAGAACTCCAGTCATATTGTTGCAATGTTTTCTCTATTTTTCACTGCCTTCCTAGCTCAGCCCTTCAGCTGATGAAGAGGCTGTGCTGCCTCACATTTAGCTGAAAATTTCCCTTGCATTTGTTAGGACACGAAAAGGATGTCAAAGTGTCTGGAATAATGAAAGACCAGTTCTGTTCTGGCTCCTCCTGCAGTTGTGTTTGTGGGTGGCAGTGTCTGGGCAGGTTGAACTGCACAGGGGGGATAACCAGGAGGGAGCAGGGGATGCACAGCAGACTTGGTTCAGCTGCTGGCTCAGGGTGGTGTGGAGATCATCCGTAGATGACCAAGTGTGAGCCCCTGGTGCACGCCATGGCTGCAGATTCTGTTTTAGGAAGCTGCAAGCAGAGTTCTCCAGAGTGCAAATGCACCAGTCCCATCCCTTTCCTGCCTTCCAAGGGCTAATTTAAAACCTTGAGTCATTCACAGAAGGTGGAAAAGCCAAGAGCCTCTCCACCCTCGGGCCTCTTCTCTGGTTCTCACTCTTCTGCTGCCTCCACATGTTCTGTGGTACCTCTGTGCTCCCACTGCTGGTCCTGACCTCTGTGTACCCTGTGCTGCTCAATTCTTCTCTGCCCTTCACTTACACTTTAAATAAGTGACACAACTCTGGTAAAATCTCCATTATTTTCCCCAATAGTAAAAATTTGAAGAAAGTCTCTTAATTCAAAAGATTTTTCTTTACATTCTGATAAGTGTTACTAAGTTCACAAAGCAACAAATGTTGTTCCTTTAGGTTCGTTCAAACTTCTTGGGTTTTAAATCATCTATTAAGAACCTCTAGCTTGGATAGGATTAGGTTTTTTCCCAGCAACTGCTTTTTATCTCAAAATTATTGCAGCTACTTGAATTATTTCATAGCTCTTTACTCTATTCTATTCATGATATGGATTTTTAAAGCTTAAGAGTGGACATAGTTTGTACTGTAACTGTACAGTGAGATAATGGTATTTCACTTTCCTCAGCAGCCTGCCATCACCTAAAACCATTTTGACTGCTCAAAAATTATTTACCTTTAAGAGGAGAGAGCATGGTGACTTTCACCCAGAAAATGAATTATTTCAAAGAAGTCTGGTTCACTTTTTTGTGTTTTTTTTTTAACTCCCAGAGAACACAGAAAAATAAAAACTCACTTGCCTCCTTAATTGAGATTTATTCAAAGTGCTATTTTTGCCTGTTCAATATAGTACCCAAGTTACAAGGTAATGTGAAAGAACAGTAAAAGAAGTAAAATGCTGTAATTGCCCTGTAACAAGGCACTTAAAATGTTTACAGTTGAGATTTGTACAAGCCAGGGAGTAAATGTGAAGTTAAACATCTCACAGCAATCTTACTTCAGCTGTTTGAATTCAGTATTTTGGGGCTTCATGGTAAGAAACTCTGAGTCCAGCAGCTCCTTAATTCTGTGCTGGCACTGCTGCTGTGTGTGGGCTGGGAGAGGTGTCAGTCACCCCTGCCTCAGGTTGTGGAGAATCCAACTGGAATCATGCTTTCCCACGTGCACAAACAAGGTAAGACAGGATGCAAAGAGGTGGCAGCATCAATCCAACATCCTTCCTTCTTCAGTCCCTTCCTCCACAAACCACATTCAATGTGCAGGACCTGTCTCTGTTCAGCTGTTTCGTGGTGGTAGAGGCAGTTGGGATTCTTCACGCAATGTCAAAAAAAAAAAAAAAAGTCTGTTTGTAGTAGAACACAAATCTGCAGCTGAAACTTATGTGTGTTAACTCATGGAAATATTGCTGAGTCTTAAGCAAAACCAAAGCCTGTGATATGGTGGATCTGATCTTTATTTGTACTTCTAAACCACTTCTATTTCATGTTGAGGATGAGCAGCCTGGAACAGCTTTGCTATCTCTTTTGATATCTGAGGCTTCATTTTTCCCAACAGTCACTGCACCAGCTTTACCAGTTCTGCCAAATTATGAGAGGAATAGGAGAATTATGTGCTGATTTCAGCCTTTCCCTGTTACACCTCTGGAGCCTCACTGAGGAGACTAAGAGGATGCTTAGGAGAATTAAGGTTACATTCACTTGCATGTTTGTGTTGTTGATCCATTGGGTTTTGTAATTTATTCAGTAAATAAGGATAGGAAATCCTCCTAATACATCCTGCAAACCTGGATATTGCCTTCTCATAGACCTGGCTTTGGAAATGGAGTTTTTGCAAGCAAGAGCTTTTGTGCAGAGAATACAATCAAAGCTTTGGCTTAGTTTCTTTTTATTAATTCCTCAGACTCTGGCAGCCAGAAATTCCACTTCAAAGCAGCTCCTGAATTTGTTTTGCAAAATGCAGCCACATAGCTTTTATCAACCCCAAATTTGCCTTTTTTTTTTTCTTTGCTTAATATCATTAAAAATATGAGGGCTTTTTTATTGAATATATCCAGGATCCAAAAAACAGAGCTTTGAAAGAAACTTCATATTGGTACTTCCCAACTGTGTGGGCTTTACTTTAATTATAAAGGATGCAGTTCTTGAAGTAATCATTCCTGATTTTCCTGTTTTGCACTAGCCCATTAAAATTAGATTAAGCTACAGAGGTGATCCTTCCGTAGCAGGGAGGTGATTTGATTTCTTTACTGGGAGTATTTAATCCCTGAGATGCAGAGGAACTTCAGTTTTTTAAATTTTTTTTGACTGACTTTTAGCCCCTTCCAGAGCAACAATTCCTGTTTTTTCAATGCAAATGCTTCAGGCAGTGCTGGTCTGTGGACAGAGATTGGGAAGAGACAGAGGTTTTTCACCTTAGGCTGGGCAGAATGAGTCACTCGCTGCTGGATTTCTCACTCCTGCTTGCTTGGTGCTGCCACAGGCTGTGAGAAGAAGCTCTGAGCTCAGTACTCAGCAATAGGAGGTTTAGGCTGGTAAGATTTAAAGTTTTTTATTAGAATTGGTCCCAAATCAGGCCAAGCTTGACCTTTGCATCTGCTGCCCATTCTTTGAAAGAAGTGTTTGCATGGTTTGTGCAAGTAAAAAACCCTCTGCTTCTGAAATCCAGTATCTCCAGCCTGATCCCAGCACTGGGACTGGTGGGCACAGCTGCCCCTTTGCTCTTGCTCAGGTCAGTGTTTGTAAGGAATTCCTCACCTCCCAGGTGTTCTGGGAACCTCATGATGAGAGCTGAAGGGAGGCAGGAAAGCAGCCCAGCTCTTTCACTGCTGCTGTTATGAGGATGGAAATCTTCAAGATTTCCCAGGGAATGGCCTGACTTGCTGAAGAGAAAACAGTTTAAGGGTAATGAAACTTAAGAATAGGCTGCAGGCAGATTTGGGATCTCATCATTGGTTTTGCCAGACTCACTTGGGCAGTATTCATCAGGGATGCTCTAAACCCCATGAGCCAGGCCATGGTACAAATACAGGGATTACACAAGGGAGAGTTTCAGAGAACCCACCTTTTGATGAATCTGTTTAGTGTTTGTGAGGAAAGATTTCCCCTGAAATATGTGAACTCTGGATCAGACCTCAAATCCCAGAATTCCCTTATATTTAAGATTAAAGATGTACTTATGAGCTTAGTTTAATAAGCTATATTAAATAGTGCTATATTAACTAGTTTAAGAGCTAATCATATGGTGAGGCATCCATGTGTGGAAGAAAACCATCAATTAGTGAGATCCCAGGAATCCAATAAGAAAATATGCTCTACTGGGCTTTTCTAAGGTTTAAATATTTTGGGTGCATGTTCAATCCCAGCCCATCTCACCACAAGGCAACTGTGAGTGCTCCTTCCACTGTGCTATAACAGAGTGGCCTGGTTTTATTACAGTTTGTGATAGCTTGCAGTGCACAGTCTAGTTAAAAAATATAGATATATTAGGAAGCAGAACTGTGTAACAAGGCTCTCCCCTGGTCTTCTATTGTCTGCAAGCCTTTCTGTCTGACCCAAAATGTCATGTTTCAAAGCCCTGCTTCATTAGGATGGCGCCTGCAAGCTGCTGTTTAGGGTCTGTTAGCAGCCCTGGTATAAATCCCCACTTCCAGGAGTTTATAATTCAGCAGTAAAACATTGCTCTAGGCTGAAACTTGGCATATAAAGTCTCAGTGCGGGAACAATTGTGATTTCTCCCTCCTTTATTTTTGCATTTGCTTATACACACACACGATTCATTCAGGAGGTTTTTACTGTCCCCTTCCTGCATGTAAAAAGATTAAATGGCTGGGTTATTAATAGTTCAATTCTGACTACTGTGCTTGGCCAGTAAATGGATTTGCAGTGCTGTTAACCAGCTCTGCTTGATGGGTACAGGTCACTGTTTCACAAACCTGCTCCAAGCTTAGTGGAAACAGCCCAGTGTGGACCAGCAGTGGTTGTTTGGCTGTAAATTAACGTGGGCTCCAGTGTTAATTAAAGCTGTGTCCAGGTCTGGAATGCTGGTGGGATTCTCTGGGCATGGAGTCCTGAGCCAGCTGCAGGCACAACTAAAATTCTGTGTTCCCTGCTCAGATATGAAAGAACATGGAAGTTCTGCCTGACCTTGACATGGTTTGATCTTATCTTGCGATTTTGTACAGAGGTACTGCTGGAGATCTGATGAGATAAAGATTTGGTTGAAATCATCCTCCCAGCTCAACTGTTTCCTCATCAAGGCTGTGTTTCAGTTGAAATGAAATCAGTTATTTCCTCGTGTTTTTCCTGGTTTACAGAATATTTTAACATGGAAAAAGTAATTCAAGTTTACTATTCCTAAAAATCATGGAAAATTATGTGTTTCAGCCTTATGGAAAATGTTATAGCAGCTTTTTCTTCAATGTTAGGATATTTTTATAGGATATATAACATGTTTGTACTGTAAATTCCTTACAAATAAATGAGAGATAGCAGCAATTTCTAAATATATAATGTAGACCACAAAAGCTAAAAAGGATGCTTTTACAAGAATTAAATACTTCAGTCAAAGATTTTTTTTTTTTTTTCCTTCCAGAACTGATTTTAGGCATTTGTCCTTGATCTAGGTTTTGGTCACAGATAAATAATATTATTTCCCACAATTCCCAGAAAAAGCTTGCTATGCACTATAATTTTTTTCCTCACTTGTCCCTGTGCACAGGTGTTTGCAAATTCAGGGTCTTATTCCATTAGCATATTAAACAGCAGTAATTCATCAGTGAAATGTCCTCATTACTATGAAATTGAGGCACTCCCTGGACTTTTTCATCTCTTTTCCACTCTTCCTCCTGCTTCTATTTAATTTATAAAGGCAGCCTTGGGAAGATCAGTTCTCATTAGTATTGCTGTGATAGATAATACATGAGTGCTGCAGGAGATTTGGCCAGGTATTAAGCAGTGCAGTGTGAGTGACTGAAGGGAGGCAGTAGGTGCAGATTTCAGAGGCCCTGTATTGATTTATAGCAGATCAAAATTTGGCTTTATTATTTTATCTTCTGCTGGATTACAATCCCACCTCCTTGCTCTAAACCAAGAGAGTTTTAATTTCCTGGGTTTTTTGGGGTTTTTTTTTGTTCTCTCCCTGAAAACACTGGCTTTATACAACAAGGCTCAATATGGTTTTTTTTTTCATGCATTTTCTCTTTAATATGTGAGGAATAAATTAAATTCTCTCTTTATTTACTCAGCATGGCATACATTCTAAAGACACTCAACAGCTGGTTCTGGTGGGAGAATATCTGGATGCCCATCAACTGCACATGGGCAGATTTTGTAGACCGTGATGGACTTGTCTTTCCCAAACCACATCAGTTGTATGCCACAATCCCATATGCTTTTGTATTGCTGGTCATCCGATTCTTCAGTGAAAGGTAAGAAACAAAAAAAAAAAAAAAAAAAAAAAATTCTGTTTGATGCTAATGTTAATCCTCATTAATGCTGAAAATGAGATATCTGTAGATCAATGTTGTTTTATAAAGGAAGATTAGTTGGTGGCTGGCTAGGAAGATCTAGTACAGATAAACTAGCAGGTGAAAAATTGGGAAATGTTTTCATTATTAGGTACGTGTGGCTGTGGTCCAATCAGAAGGAAAATATTTCTCTCCGGCTTTTCTAGAACAGCGTTTGGATACTTCTGATTATATCCTTTTACTAGAGGTACAATTAATTCTAAACCATTTGGGTTTCCTTTTTGTCTTCCAGTGGAAGGATAGAGAGATTTGTCCTCTCAACCAAACCTCTCATTTGGTCCTGCACCAGAACATTCGTGTGAGGCTGATAGATCCCAGGTGTCTCTCTGTGGCCAAGCTAAGCAGACTGGAGGGATCTCAGTTTCACATGAACATTTTATGCAGATCTAGTAAAGCTGTTTCCTTTTTTTCCCCCTCACTTTGGCACCAAGAAATGGATTGCTTCTGTAGCTGAAATCTTAGGGGACAGGCAGAAGTTGGCTCCACAGAAGAAAGCTATGATCATGATAAGATTTGCAGTGTTTTTATTTATTTATTTGTATCTTTTTTACTTTCTTTTCTTTTCCTCTTCAAAAATGTGATTAGTAGGTTTTTATAATTATTTCAGGGCAGAATGAGGAAATTTGGAATGTCATAAGTTGGACAGACTTAAACCAGAAGCAGATAAGATCATTCATGCTGGAAATCACAAGTAATTTGGATCATATGTTCGTAACCATTCCCAGTGTCTCCCGAGCAAACGCTTGCCCAAGTGTGTCTCACTGCAGTGCTGTTGGAAAGGGCTGCTGAGGGTAATTAGCCCACACATCTGGCTTCAGTGAGTCTGAGGAAAGCTGACCACTGCCATGAGCAATGAGGAATCAGTGGCTGACAGCAGCAGGAGGGAGGGGGCTTTTCTGAGCACCCTGCCCAAGCAGGAGGGAGAAACCTTTGGCACGTTCTGCAGCGATTTGGGTTGGAAAAGGGAAGGCAGAGAGAATCCATCAGTCTCAGGGAATGGCTGTGTGCCACAGGCGGGATCCAGCATGGGTGGTGGTGGCCCACTGAAGAAGGTGCCAAGTGACTCTGCCACTGGGAGGAAGTTGCCCAGTAGCAGTCCCTGAGCTCACGTGGGGAGAGCATCTGCTCTCCCTTCACTCATCTCCAACATTCCCCTGATGGCCAAAAAAGTCAGGATGTTTCTTCGAGTTTAACAGCATTTCATGGCCACAAATTCCTTGGGTCTTCTTTGTTGTGTAACTGCTGATAAGCTGTGTTTCCCTCTTGGGATTAGCAAGAGGGAGATCCCTTTTTCTCAGTGCACTGGCACATTCTATGGCAGATTAAATTGCCATAGAATGCCATAAAAATGCCATTAAATCAGATTTGTTTTCTTCATATCCTGGCATGAGGACAGCCAAGGTCTTGTAACTGTGTTGTATTTCTAAAGCTTTTCATGCTGTGTCTTTTCAGATACGTTGCTATACCTCTAGCAAAAGCCTTGGGTATAAAGAATGTAAGACGTGTGAAGCCACAGCCTAATCCTGTGTTAGAGAGTTATTTCCGGGAGTGCTCAAGACATCCATCCCAAGTAAGGATTCTCATTCTTCCAAACTCGTTTTGCTTTTGGAAAATCCCACTCTTACTGTTTCAATCAGCTCTCAGCAATGACATCATGGGATGAGTTCCAGCTGATTGACAGATGACTTAATTTATTTGGGTTTTTGTTGCTGTTCTGCTGACAAGGGTACATGGCATCTGAAAGAGAAAATACATTTGTTTAATTTTCTGGCATGCTGTTCTAGGTTTGACTGTTAATAATATTTCCAGTGAAGATTAGTGTTCCATCTTTAACTCATTCTGCCTGGAGAAAATTTCAGCTGATGTCTGTTGTTGGAAAGCAGGCTCATATTTACTGCAGGCAGTAATATTGGAATGCTGGCATGGAAGCCTTTTGATCTGTTATGTTGCTGTGTACTTAATCCTGGCTTATGTGAGAAAGAAAAGCAATCCTTCTCTTACTGTGCTGTTTGTTTTTAAAATTGAACAAGGAAGAAAGACTAGCCAATGTTTGTCACCTACAAAAATGAGGTAACTCGATTTTTGAAGGTACCTTGCTGTGAGTGCAGCCTCAGGAAATTCCCTTACCCGACTACAGTTCCCAAACAATCGCAGTTTTCCTACACTCTTTTTGAAAAGAAATATGTGATTTCTAGTAATGATAATTATTGATAGTGGAACTTGGCATTCTGTCCCCTAATTCTGCTGTTCTTTTATTGTGCCTTTTGCCTGATAACATCAGGAATAGATGTATGGGTGTTCACACACAGGCTCTTCTCTCCCTGGGCAGGTATCCTGGTCTCAGTTTCATTCCTTCCTTCTGCTTGAGTGCAGTTGGACATTTGATTTCTGAAAGGAAGAACAGCATTTTAAGACAGAGCATGGGAAAGATTCAGGCTGCCTCCTTTAGGTGGCCAGCTTGGGGGCTAGTGTGCCTGGAAAAGCCTGGCTGGCAGCTGAGGCCTGTGGACTCTGTTGCATGGGAACAGAGTTGCTATTCCTGCATGGCAAGTGGGGAGCTCAGAGCCAGCAGGGAGGGCTGGACACAGCAGCTGTTTGCACTCCTGCCCTCCCTGGCAGCTCAGGTGCCTTTTCTCACATTCCAGAAGTTTCCCTGAGGGTAGGAGACTACCTGGACTGCCTCACCTCGGTGGAGGCAGTGCTGCTGCCATCCACTATTTGCATACTGCCCTTGGGAGGAAAGACCTTCCTCAGGGAAGAGGCAAACACCCTCCTTGCTCCTGAGGCAGCCCTGGGGAGGTCATCCCACACCTTCTGCACCTGGGGATGGAGGCGGGTGAGGAAGCCCACAGACTGCTGCATGTGGGGCACTGAGCACCCCAAAATGCAGGAGTCTCACTGCCTTGTGCTGGGCATGTGCTGGCCTGGTCACTTTGGGAGCACAGAGGGTGCAGAGACCCCAGGGTGAGGCACCCCAATGGTCACCTGCAGTTCTAGGCCCTGCTCCACCCCCAGTTCAGTTCTGCTGTTGGAGGGGGGCAGTCTGGGCCTTGCTCAGGAGGATTATATTGACTTGCTTTGGATTTGAGAACAGAGCTCAGGTCACATTAATCCCAGGCCACTTCTCATCTGTGAGAGTCATAGATAAACAAATTATTAATATTTATAATTAGGCAAGATATTAGGTGCCATGTCCATGTGTATTCATACATGGCACTTCCCTCTCCAGTCTAAGCTCTCATCTAACAGTAAAAGTTGCATTTCTGAAACTCAGGAGCAACCAGAAAGACAATAGAACAGTTTATGGATCTGTTAATTTTGTCACTGCTTTATTTATATAAATAAAAATTCATGGTTTCTGTGAGCGTTACTCAAATTTTCCCCCTGCATATTTAATATTGGTAATATTTTTAAATCAAGACCTTACAACAGTGGGAAACTGCTCTGTGAACTACAAAATAAATGCAAGTGATGTTGGAGTGCATCTACTGTTAACACTGTTCCATTTCTTGCAGTCAGATATCAAAGGCCTTGCCAAAAAGTGCAACTGCACCGTCCATGTGGTGGAGAAATGGTTCAGGAGACGGCGAAACCTTGAGATCCCAACAGTGCTCCAGAAATTCAAGGAAGCTTTGTAAGGAAAGACAATGCTTTTGGTTATCATTGCTTTACTCTCTGGGAAAAAAATGATTGAGGTTCCCCCTTTCCAGAAGGCTGGGTCTGCCTGATGAGGGTCTTGGTTTCTGAATGCACAAACAAGTTGAAAGGATTTAGTAGCATTTCTCCAAATGATGGTTAAAAGTTTAGATGAACTGTTTTTCCTGGGAAAAAAAAACCAACTTAAAATACTATACGGTTTTCTTCTTTGTGGAATAATGGATTTGTAGGCTCCTGGTACAAAGTATAAGATGAAAACATTCAGAGAATAGGAAAATATTTTCCTGTCTGCCAGTAATCGTAGGGGAACAACAGTGATTACCCTGATTTACGTTTGTACCCATGCTGTCACTTTGGGATGCTGTCACGTGTACCAAAGTCAGTTCAAGAGCAGGAATTGTGGCATCCAGACTACAGGACAGGTGCCACAGTTTGATCATGGGATACTGTGTGAAACAGGAACTCAAACTCACTGCTGAGAGTGGGCCAGTGAGCAGCTTTGAGTGATAGCAATGAATATGTAAGAAGTTCCAAAACCTCTTGCATATGATTTTTTCACTTATGTGTGAGAACTTCCTCATACCTAAACACTTTAAGTGTGATCTAAAATCTCATACAAGTTGCAAATCCCCAAATGGGCACAGCTCATCCCTTTTGGGTACTGGCATTAACTGTACCAGTGTAAAACACTTTCAAATGCACAGTGTATTTGGCTTTTCATTAGCATAATTACATTGGCAAAAATTCACCTGATTATAATACTGAACCTCTGTTACTGTAGATCAGCTTAAGGAATGAGGGTTAAAAGTACAGCACGGAGCTCAAAGTTGAGTACTTTGATTAACACTGAAAATAATCTTGATAATGTGATGATGATTTAGTGGTGTCCTCTGTCAGACATAAATCCAGATGACAGACAGAGGTGTGTCTTTTTGAAGTCTGAGCTAAGTAAACTCTCCTGACATGGTTTATGTCTGCTGTTGTTTTGGGGATCAGTTAATTTGGTTTCACAAGTGACAATAAGATTTCCTGCTATTGCTAAAAGACCTGCCTGCCATGCAAGCCTGTCTCTAGTAACACACAGCTAAAGACAGAAATTCCAGCTTGCTTGGCAGCTTGATTGAAAATGAAGCAAACAGGTTTCTCTTGTGCAATTTTGAGCCTTGCTCTGCTCTTTGTCAGTGAATTTAATTGAATATAATTCTCTAGGCAAAAAAATGAGGAACAGAGTTATTCCACTGTAGTAGTCAGTGTTCTGAGCATTATGAATTTTTTTTTGCAATCCTGCAATCTCCAGGATCTTTTTTTCTGAATCACCAGGAAAATCTGATGAGCCAGATCTAACCATACTTATGCTATTAGTGCTCATAGTTAAGCAACACTGGGGTTTGGAAAGCCCTTTGCATGAAACCTTCACTGCCTTGTAAGACTTAGCAGCCTTTAACTTCCCCTCCTAACTTCTTTTTCGTTACATTCAGTTCAAGAGGAAAGATTCCTGAAGTTATACCAGAAAATCCTCTTGCATAGCTGTTGTTCAGTGCTCTCTCTGGTGGCCAGCATCAGAGTTTAAAGGCACTTGAGTAAAATGTGGTGAATTTGGATGAGTTTTACTTCATGTTTTATTCACCAAATTCATAAAGAAGCTTGGTTGAATGCAAAAAGCAGTGCTCTGGCAGTCTTGCACATAGAACGAATTCATTTGAAGTGCTGTTTATTGCCAAATGTATTCAATATATATTTGTAGGGCTGGGGACTAATGGCACAGTCTTTTAGGTGCTCTGTGCTTTGAATCCGATTCAGGAAACCACTTGCACTTTACAATCAACTCTGAATCAGCTCTGCCATATCCACTGCACCACTCACACCTCCTTGTTTACAATGGGAGGCGTGAGGGCAGAAGCAGCCCCTGTGCAAAGCCCGTCCCATGCCACAGTGTTGTGTTTTCCAGCATCTCTTGGTTATCTCTGAGCCAGGTATTACTTGTGGGTTCCACTCTCCCCTTCAATTTGCTCTCTGAATTTCCACCGTGTGCCTCTGTGCTTTTCCTGTCCATGCACTGCTTGTTGTGTAGTGTTATTTTCAAATCATCTGAGGAAAAATATTTTAAAGTTGAGAAGAAAAACAGTTGTTTATCATATGTGTATCAAGTGGCAATTTTATAATTGTTTTCCTGACTTCTTTCTCAGGTGTGAGACATGTTATTTTGTCTCA
Source organism: Certhia americana (assembly GCA_018697195.1). Classification (NCBI taxonomy): domain Eukaryota; kingdom Metazoa; phylum Chordata; class Aves; order Passeriformes; family Certhiidae; genus Certhia; species Certhia americana. The sequence goes on from CM031866.1 coordinate 2,059,226, forward strand.
CCTCCAACAATCTACATCCTCTTCTTTTGTTTGTTGTTTTTCTCATAAAGCACTGTCTCAGTCTTTGAATATCTCATTCTTTCTCCTGGAATATTACCCTCCAGGGGATGTGGGGCTCAGAAAGGAGGGGCTGCTGTTACCACACAGGTTCTCCTCTACTCTCATTTAGCACTTCGTTAATGCTTGCCAAAGACCACAATCTGATTTTATACATCTCCCAATCCAAGTTCTTGTGGTGCTTTCTCATTTTCAGCAGGTTTAGGTTTTTTGAGAGCTGCTTGCTGCTTTCCTCTGGGATGCCTCTTGTTCTAGAACAAGTTCTCACCAGGTCTGGGGCCAGGTGCCTGTCCCTGTGGTCACAACCTTTCTTTGCATGTCAAGTCCTGCAGTGTTTTCCTACTGGTCTTGCAGAGCTGCTTAGGGGAAAGGTCAGGCTTGTTCCTGCCGAGGGGAAGAGTGGAAAGGAAGGAGTTTTCCATCACCTGTTGAGGTGGGAGTGGGAATGTTTGGGCTGATGCTGCAGCCACACCCAGTCCCAGGGACAATACCTCCCACACAGGCTCCAGAGCCACCAGGAGCCGGCTCCAAACCACAGCGTCCTGCTCTGACACCTGAAAGCCACAGCACAGTTCACTGAGATGTGCAAGAGCTTCTTCCCTTTGCTGACTTAGCAGGCTGATGGTGCAAACCTGGAAGGTTTATCTGCCTTGCTGGATATCCATTTAATCCATGAAAAGCTTAGATCAGGCTAAATTCTGACACACCTAGTCAGAGATGAGGTTATAGTTAATTGAGACTTTGTAGCAAGATGTAAACTAACCCAGTAGATGCTAATAATTCACAAGGCTCCCTTGTTGCCAGCAATTGGTGATGAGAGAGATGAACCGAATGAACCCAGGAAAAGATTTGTGTTCTCAAACATTAATTCTTTTGGGATTTATTACACTTGCTGTGGTCATTCTCTTGAGCAGTTCAAGCCCGACTGGAAAAATACTACTATTGTGATAATTAAAATATTTGTATTGTGATAATGTAAAAGAATTTCCTAATTTAGCACTTAATCAAACCTTAAATATTTAAATATTAATAATTTAGATACAGTTAATATATGGCAATCCTTAACATTGAGTGTGAGGTCACATTTCTGTGAAGATTGTCTGTGATAGGCAATGGTTTGCAGTAATTCTGGCTCAGGACAATATCTCTACAAAATATAATGGTGTGTTCCTATTTTTCATTTCAATTTTACAGCTGGCGGTTTTCATTCTATCTGACATCCTCCATTGTTGGATTTATATTTCTGTATGATGTAAGTTAACCTTTTGAAAGATTGATGCTCTATTTTTAACAAAATAATTTCTACATGTTCTTGAATCCCATTGAAAGACTCTGGTTTCAGTGGCTCTGTGGGTTCAGATCTTTGGTGTATGTAATCTGGATGATGGGCTGCAATATGCACCGAGATTTAATTTTTAAGTTAACTTTTGACCTTCTATGATAAAGGAATTTATGAGTAATCAGTATTTTTTAAGGCAAGCTTGAAGAAGTCACGCAGATGGTTTTACAACATGCCTTGTTAACACCTACAAATGCATCACATGGCCGTGTTTTCCTCAGAGGAGGCCATAAATGGTTTTTTGGCAGCATTTTGGGGGGCCACAGCTATTTATTGAGGTGTTGCTGCTGAGTCAGAAGTTGGGAATAACAGAGAGAGAGTGGTGCTTGTAACTCAGTGAGCCCTGCCTGGGGTGTCATTAATGCTTCCCCAGAGCAGCAGAGCAGATCCCAGCGTGTCTCTGCTCATCTGGCCCTTCTCCCCAAACACCGTTTATCAGCCTCAACCACTGGTGTGTGTGACTGGTAAACACAGCAAATTTAATCACTGTGGCAACATATCTTGAGTAATTGCAGTAATAAAACACACACCCACTGCTTTAGATGATGAAATTGTGAACTGGAACGTTTCAGGTGTCCTGAAAAGAAGCCAAAAAGCTGGGAACAATATAATAAATCTGGGATGTAAGTTCCCTTTAGAAATTGGTGGAGAACAGTTATCAAGATTACAGCTTCTTAGCTTGCTCCACTTAGAGAGATTTTAAGTAGTGAAGATTTTGGGTTAAGCTGATAATTGTTGCTGAGCTGAGCTGTGTCTGACTGGTGTGTCTCCCCCAGAAACCTTGGTTTTACGACATATGGCAGACGTGGGTTGGTTATCCATTTCAGGTGAGCTTTTTGGCATCAGGCCAGTGGCCTCCAGGCATTCCAGGTATTTCCCCATTGGAAGGGGTAATCCACAGCAGCCTTTTTCCCTCCACACAGGCACCACCTAAGAGGTGTGGCACCAAAGCCTCCAGCCTTTTTTGGGGAAGTGCTGCTGACTGTTGCAGCACTTCCCTGGGATCTGCCTGTGCTGTAACTTCCCCTCCAGCCAGACCACTGTTATTTCCACCCACCCCAGGATAGCAGTTACTCACTGGAGATGTTATCAGTGTTCCCAGATTCAGTGCAGAACCCCTGCACTGCTCCAGGCCCCATGGTGCTTCAAGGCACTCTTATTTTAATAACTCTGCCCCATCCCAGTGCCTTCTTATTCCTGTCCTAGGCAGGGGCCAGGAATACAAATACTCCTGCCTCCCAGCTGAGTTTTCCCAGCTCCTGGTACACACCTGGGGAATGTATTGACCCAAGGGAGGAGCCAAGCTCTGCTCTCCCCTAGGCAGATCCCACAGGATTTTAGCATAAATAACTGACTTTTCAGTTTATTATATTAATAGTTCACCAAAACAGAGGGGCTTATTTGCAGTTGTTTGTAATTAAATGCAGAAGGACTCTGCATCCTGTTCTGTGACAGAAACATGGAGAAAAAGCATGTTAAAATCCAGAGGTGGGGGAGGAACTGTGGGAATTGAGAGTTTGGGCTGAGCAAAGGTTAAAATACTTGGCTCTCAGAACATCCTTCTTAATGAAGCCCAGGACAGGAATTTAATTTAGCTTAATTTTTTAAGCAAGACTCACCAGAGGAGCAGAAGTCAGGAAAGGAAAAAAGAAGTAATCTCACTTGACACTTACTTTTTCCTGTTCTCAGAGTTAACTGTGTATTTCTTTGTCACAGACCTTGCTGCCATCCCAGTACTGGTACTACATGGCCGAGATCGGGTTTTACTGGTCTCTCATATTTACCCTTGGGATTGACATCAAAAGGAAGGCAAGTGCTTGCACTTGTTCGTAGCTTGAACCTCCGCTCCCATGAGCGAGGAAAAGGTGTTTTTTAAGAAAAAGCAGCGCCTGGAGCCGGGATTTGGCGCAGCCACTTGAGGGCAGCATCAGTCTGCACCTGGCATCCCGCAGCATCCCTGAATCCCCGGCTGGCAGGGCATTGCCCGGGGGCTGGCAAGTCAGAGACCCTCAGGGGCTGTGCTTGATCCGGCTTTACCTTGATTTTCTTCTGTCCCTTTCAGGATTTTACGGCTCACGTCGTTCATCACCTGGCAGCCATCGGGTTGATGAGTGGCTCTTGGTGTGGCAATTATGTGCGGCTTGGAACTCTGGTGATCTTCGTGCACGACACTGCAGATTTCTGGCTCGAGGTAATAATGCTATCCAGCGTTTTTTTCTTTTTTTCTGTCCTGAGTTTTTTAGTTGCTGTGATTTTTGTTTCGGTGTCAGTGACATTTTAATATTTTTTCACGAGTTTCATAGGATCCCTTCCTACCCCCACAGGCACACAGCTTTGCAGACTTGTAACTTGTAGGATAAAAACCTTCTAGAGAATGTAAGCTGATACTTTGTTACAGAATCTGTTATGAGAAAGCAGCAGAAGAGAACTTCCTCAGTACAGAACAGGTTCTGGAAATAAAGCTGCCTCCCTGGGTTATTCTCGTTTCACTGATAAAATTAGACCAGATTGTCCATAGCATCACAGAATCACTGAGGTTGGAAGAGATCTCTGGCATCAAGTCCAACCTGTATCAAGTATCTGCTGGCACAAGAAAAGTTTCTTCTGCTGAACTGAAGGGAAAGTCCCTTCCCTGCACTAAAAATCAGAAGTGTTTGAGAAGTGTCCTATTCTGTATAGGGCACTGTGGTCAGAGTTGCTTCTTGCAAGACAAACACAGTGTTTTCTTCACTAGAATTACCCTGAATTTGTAACACCAGGTTTGGGAGCACAGGTTAATCTGTTATCTGTCACTGTCCATTTCTGTTCCTAGCACTCTATCTTATGTATCAGAACAACTAATTGTGGGGTTGTGCACTTGGGATTGGTCCAGATTAAACAGGTTTTCTTGCTGGGTTACTTTTAATCCTGAACTGCTCCTAGGACCAATTAACTGTGTGGCTTTACAAGCAGTTGAGTTGGCAGCTGGTAGGACAGCACTTGGATGGAAACTGGAGTTGAGTACCAGAAAAACTTAATCCAACCCTGCCACTCAAAAGAAGGAGGAAAAGAAGTTAATCAAGTTGCTGTTTAAAATTTAGGCTTGGCTCACATTTGAAAACTTTGCCCAGGGTGGTTCCTAATGGAGCACGGGGAGCTGGACAGTTCATTTAGGGAAGAAGCAGCACTTACAGCCTTTATTAGCGGGATACAGATCAGCACTCCTGCTCTCAAAAAGGAGGAGGAGGAGCTGAATTATTCCCAGAGGAGGGTTGGTAACAGGCATGTCCCAGAACACCTGTGTTTAAGGGGTCACTGCAACTCCTAAAGGTGCAGGTGTAGCCAGCAACTTCTCTTGGAATTCAGTCAGTTTGGAATCTGGTAGAAAAATGAGGAATTACCTCTGTTCTAAAGAGCACTTTGTGTTTCCATGACACTTTATATTCTGGCCCGAGAGCTGTTCTTTAGGCCTTTGATGCAGAGTCCTTTCCTTCAAGATAAAAGGAAAAATATAAACAAAGAGTCTGGTCTGATGCTGCTTTATTAGGTATCAGTAAAACGATTACTTTATATGTCAAACTGGGAGGAAATACTCTTCCATCTTAGGTGGAAGATGAGTCTTTATTTATGAAAAAGCAGAATTTATTTCAGGGAGTATTTATAGTACGTTTGGGTTTTTTTATCCATTGCAGGCAGCCAAAATGTTTAATTACGCTCGCTGGGAGAAAACCTGCAACATGCTGTTTATCATCTTTTCTATTGCATTCTTCATCACCAGGCTCATCCTGTTGCCCTTCTGGTAAGCAATATTTAATCACAGGCTTTTACTTCATTCCCACTCCCCCTGAAAGTTTAGTGTTGGTTGTGATGGAAAAAGTAAAGGAATGGACTGGACTTGAAGATTCTGCTAGAGAGAAAATTGATAAAAGCTGCCATTTTCTTTAAAAATTATTACATAAAAGTAATTTAAAATGAGCCTATAGAACATGAATAAAAGCTTTTATGTGTTATGTAGCTTGTTTTGTAAATAGTAATTAAATGCCACAAGCCCCTGCATTTTCAAGGGCACTGAGCCCTATAACTAAGAGAAATGCTTTTCCCTTTCATTCCACCCCTTCTGCTGTAGCTGCAAAGTCAGAGTACAGGACTGTAGTTAATTTTCTTTAGTGCCTTCTTTCTGCTACCCAGTCCTTGGGTAGTGCCTCACCTCCCTCACAACTCAGAGAAGTTGAGGTGAACCAATTAATTTATGAAGTCAGCACAAATAAATCTTAACTTGCTAAATACTTGCATGCCTTTGGAGTGCTATGATTTAATCTGCTTTGGAGTATCCACATGGGTGCTTAACATGTTTATCTTTTTAAAAGTGTTTAATGTGTTTCACATTCACAGCTCTAATTTGCCCCTCCCTGCACATGGACAAACCCTTAGAGACTCAAGCTGGTTAAATTAATAGTTCTGAACATTGATCAACATAAGGCTTTAATTTCCTGTAGTATTTTCTTTCAGAAATGCTGATGTCTTTTACTTTATTGTTGTTTTTTTAATTAACTGTACAAGTGATCTGCAATCATTTTGCTTCACTGAGTTTCTTGTTCTTCAGTTCTTGAGCTTGGAAGTGAAACATGATGAGATTAAAGTGACTCAAAAAGTCCCAAATAATATAGAAGTAGTGAAGTCTGAAGAGGGACAAAACATACATTAATTAACGAAAAGCCCTGTTGCAAAGCCTGTAGGATTTTCTCTGGAGTGTGGATTTCAGATTAGAGAGAATTTACCCTAAAAAAAGGTATAGGCAAGCTCTGAGTTGCACAGTATCTAGACCACACAGAGATGAAGATCTGAAAAACAGGGACTTTCTAACCTCACTTAGAATGCTTTTTCATGCCAGACTCAAATTTCTCATCTCCTGAACTCTATATTTCAACTGAGATGCATAACTTAGTTAAGGCAGGGCTTGTTAATTAATCTACCATCTTTGCAGAGATTTTAATATTAATTAGCTTGGAATATGAGATATCAGAATACTTAGAAATAAGTGTAAATAGCACAAGGAAGAGATCTTGCATCATAACAATGATCTTTATTTTTTAGGATTCTTCGTGCCACGCTGTATCAGCCTACCTATTACTCCACAACTCCTGTCATAGCATACTTTTTATTCAATGGGATGCTATTAACCCTCCAAGGCTTGCATTTATATTGGGGTTATTTAATTTTCAAGATTTTGAAAAGGTTCGTTTTCCTAAAGGTAAGAAATTTGTTTCTTCAGAAAGATGTGTGAAGTATCAAACAGATGCCAATACCTCCAATAGATTTACTTGGAATTCTATTCTTTTCCTGACCTTTCAAGTCAGCATTTCTGATAGGGATCTACAAAGCATAGAGATGTTCAAATGTGCTTTGCACCTCTCACTGTCACACCCAATATCTTGGTTGGAATATAAAGACTTCAGCTAGAACAGGGTTTTTTTTCCCTGCATTTGATGTTTTGTACTAATAGTAAATGAGAAATGAGCTGTTCCAAAAACTGAAGCCCTAAGATGGTCCAGAACTCCTCAGGAATTCCTGTGTTCTGAGTGAAAGCAATCTTTTGTCACTGGGCTTTGTAGCAACTTTGTACCAAAAAAGAAGAGAAGTGAGTGACAAGAGCTTTGACTACAATTTTTTTTTCAGTATTTAAATTTCTTCAGATTTGCTTAAATCTGAGGTCACCTAAACTGGAGCACTGGTTTTGGATCACAAAAACCAAATGAAGCATATCTGAAGTATTATATTATGACTCAATGAAATACTGTCATCTTCAGCTAGAGCAGAGAAACAGTGCAAGTCTGCTGCTGCCTAATCTGCTTTTACCTTATAGAGAAAACTCATATGGAAAAAAACCCTGAAGAAAACTGCTATTTATGTCTCTTTTGACCGCCTGAAATAGTGACATTTTCACAAGGTCTCATCTCATGCCATGAAATGTGCAGTGGGGTGCAGGGTAGATCAAATATTTAGCAAAAAGCATTTAAGAGAAGGACTTTGGAGAATGTCTGTAAGATTTGGCACAAGTATTGACAGGTACATTTTTCTAGTTAAGATAAATTTAAGTTGCGCTGTTGAAAAATGGTACATTTTTCTGAGGCTCAAGAAACAAAAAACTTAATTAAACTGACTGTCCTTTTATCTGAACCAGTTTATGCTGTGAAACATCTTAAGGAAATAGGAATATTCCTTTCTCCCTGTATTTAATTGTTGTTTGAGTGCTAACAGGAACCATCCAGTAATTATTAGATTTTTGGATTCTGTCAAATCTTATGCAAACAGACAGCTGGATATCATAGGGAGAGCCAACATCTGCCCAAGAATTTACAAACTCAGCCCTTGTAAGACACAAACAGCAGCACAGAAAGGACAAATCTGTGGAGGAAATGGTTTGTGTTGCTCTGCCTCTAAAACGAGCTTCTATGTTCCCTTAGACAGTGAGAATCTTGTATTCCTTGCGTGTCATTTACCTCTGTTTGACTACTACATTATTTCTGGCCTGACTTATTGAGGCATAAAATGCTTTACTCGTTTTCTTTTGTGATTTTGGCCTTGCCTCTGTGCTGTTCTTGTTCCCTGTGCCTCTTATGAATGGAGAGACATCCCTGTGCCTCCCAGCTGAGGAAGAGGAAGGCTTGGCAGAGCTCTCCATCCACACTGGTTGAGGTTCTGAGAGCACAGTGGCAGAAGGTGCTCAGAGGCAGTGGTGAACAGGACATGGCCAGGCCAGCTATATAAGGCCACTCTGCCCTGCCTGCCAGTGTGCCTTTGTAAGGGGGGAAAACATTTTATTTTGAGATAAGAGCTTTGTTGTGTTCGTCACTGCTAAAAAATGGGAAAGCACTAAGCCTGCATCCCTACCACGGATTTTTGATTCCTTATACAGCTCTCTGAGAAGACGGTTTCCAAATAACATTTTTTACAGTGGTAGCAGCAGCAGCCTGGGCCCTTTTCAGTCTGGATGACTTCAGCTGGCTTGCATGTGCAGCCTGTTTTCCATAGCAGTGGCAAACTTGGCTGTGAAAGCAGCCAGTGCCTCCAGAGCTGGAAAGGCAACATTGAAAAGAATGGTGTTGGCAAGGCAGGGTTTTTATACCAACATCTTTGTTATAGACAGGCTGCACACAAATAGCTGCTGCTATTTTAGGGAAATACCAGTAGACCATCATCCTGGTGTTGGAAGGGGTTTGTTTCTCTGCCCAAGACTGCCTGTTTTCTGAATGAAAACGTAGCAATTTTTGATATTTTTCTTGAAGCAACAGTTAGCTACTTCAGATGGAAAAATGAAGTCATGGTGTCACTGGGAATAGAGACTTTTGTTGTTGTCTAACTGAAGGAAGTGCTGAGCATAGAAGGGTGTTAGAATTCTTTCAGTCCCCTCTGTGTCTTGATCCTGGAGTTTTGGGGTCACTGCAGTCTCAAGAGTTGGTGGCTTCTTCCATGCTTTCCTCTTCCCCCTGAGGAGAAGATGGCTTTTGAGTGAGAGTGGCTAGCCAGAAGCTCTTCATCTCAGCTGTCCACCTCCCCCTGCACCAATAGAGGGGACAGTTATCCTCAGCCCTCTGGGATAACTGCTCAGCCAACTGACTTGCTTCAGCAAAAAAAGGACTTGGACTAAAAATCTTGTGTTTTTCCTCTTTCCAAATACAGCAGCAAGAGATGGGTGAAAATGAGGGAAAAGGAAAGAAGGGAGATGATCTTCTGCCATCCCTCTGTGTCATGTTTTCCCAGCCATGGGACTCTTGCACAGAGCAGCACTGGTGGCCTCCAGGCTCATGGGACTTGTCCCACCTTTCCCTTGGTGCTCTGGAAATGTCTTAACAAGGAGGAGTTCTCCATCCACAAGCTCAGTTGTACTCAGCTACTTCACATTAAGAAGCTTTTTCTTTTCCATAGGGCTAAACTTGAAGATACAGAATTTTTTTTCAAATCCATTATTCTTACCTCTGGAAAATATAAATGTTCCCGAAATGTCCTTTCTCATGTGACATTTGTGACCTCGTGAATGAGTAAGGCCTGTAAGAAAAGCACTCCGAGGTCAGACCTGTAGCCATGTACCAGTTCTGCTTTGAGAGGAAGGACGACATTCTTTCAGTGTAATTTCTTTTCAAGTTAGGTCAGGCAATTGCAATGTTAGCTGCTGGCTGCCATCTTGATGTCCAAGGCCTTTTGTTGCTAGGAAACTCCGTGTGTTTCTGTAATATTGTTCAATTACATGGTTAAATTACCCACTTGTATCAAGTTTCAAGCACCACTGAAACATGTCTAGTCATCATGTCTGCACATATGAGAATATTTTAGGAAAATTGAAAAAGCATATAGAGAAGTATGTACATATGCACTGATTTAAAACATCTCGCCAGGAAAATCCCGTGGAGATTAAACATTTTATTTCCAAGGTCAGAAAAAGGGAGTGAATGACAGCAGCTTATAGCCACATTATTATGGCAAATTAAGATGTAAAATATATGTTAAACCCATTACACACTGAGTTAAGGTTTTGAGACTATGGTGCTTTAAGTCTTGAAAAATATGTGTAAGTTGTAGGAAATGGGCGTGATGTCCACATGTCTCAGATACTTCAGGGCTGATGCAAAGTCCATCAGTGGAGGGTAATGTCAGGTTTCTAACAGACTGTAATGTGTCCAGGAATAGGTTTTCCTTCTCTTGTAATTGTTTTGCCACCATCAGACCACCTTCAAGGAAGGCAATGAGCTGCTCACTAATGGCTGCTGTTATTTAGGAGTCATCAGCAGCAGTTTTCTTGGATTCACTGCAGTTCTCTCCTCTTCCTGAAGCAGGAAAGACCCTGCACAGCTGTAGATCAGGATTTTGAACTTGTCAGTCTTTAAAAACCTGTCTATGTTCAATATTTGTTTGGCATTTTGTAATTGGTAAGCTTTTAAAAGACTGATTGGGCGTATCCTTGTCCATGGTTCATTCATTTCTTATTTGGCCCAAATTACCAAGGCAACAGTTGATAGTGCAGAGAATGACTAAAAACAGAGTAGGGGAAACTGAAAATGATAAGAAAATACTATTTTTGGTTGAAATGAGAGCTGTGAAGTGCTTGTAAGGATACTTCTGCTGTTCCCAGCCATCATTTTTCTACTGCAGCATTTTTCCTTTTACTTTTTTTTTTTCTACTGCTTGATCTGCTTGTATCAAACAAATTGAAATTTAATGAGAATTAACACATTCAGTGAGAAGTCATTTCCTTCAGAAAAATGCCATACTACAGGAGTTAAACAGAGGACAGGGTTTATTTCCTAGCCTATTAGCACATAAGCTTTTCTTTTCTTTTACTTGTGTTTTGTCAGGCCTGTGCTTCCCAGTGGCTTTTGGGGTGCTGATAAAACAGACCTAGAGGTGCACTTGCCTTTATTCCAAGTGGCTGTTTTAAAAGCAGCAATATATTTTAGAGGATAATGATGATAATCTAGTGAGTTACAGTTTCATGACTGGAACTGGGAAGTTGTGGAAAAGCTTTTCCTGAATATTTTATTGTTCCCTTCTAGACTGGGAAGGGCCAGTTCTGCTTTGGAGTTTGAGATCTCTCAGTGGAGGGTTAGCACAAACACAAGACAGGTTGAATTAAATTAGTAGGGGTTGGGTTTTTTCTCCATTTTAAAGGAAAACAGGCTGTGGAGAAGTTGAATTTGTTGGTTCTCAACAGATGAATATTTATAGCAGATTTTCTCATGAGGATGGCTTACTAGGAGAATAAAATAGGCCAAATGAAAGCTTTCCCTCTTAGACATGAAAAACAGTTAATCTGGGAGCCTTCCCAGTTGGTTAAAATGCTTGCCCTGGGGACAGGAGTTGTTTAATAGGCTGGAGATGGGAGTTAGCCAGCCAGGTCAGCAGCATAGAGGCTTGTGCCCTAGCAAATGGAAATTACTTCCTGTTATGACTTTGTTTCATCTGCATGTTTCCCATTCTTCTCCATCAGTCTAGTTAAACCCAAAGCCTGGCTACATGTCTCAATTGATGCTGCCAAATTAATCCAAGGGAGGAGGGTGGGAGGCAGGCAGAAGGAGCATAGAAGAGTTTGAGGTTTGCTGGCTGGTATTTACAGTGATAGGCAAGAAGCAAAAAAGCTGAGGAGCCCTGGAGCCCTGCCCTTCAAGGGATGGGGAGTCAAGGTTGCCCCCAGCCATGGATGTTGTCAAAGTGTGCAGCCCAGCAGAGCCTGTGAAAGAGCAAAAGCCATCAGTTCTTCTCCGCTGTGCCAGTCCAAGAACACTCTTTGGTCTCTGGGACCTCAACCGGTTTTCCTGGCACTGGGAGTTAAAAGCAGATTTCTGTTTAAATCTTTGCATTTACTCCAGATTCTGATTGGGGTCAGCAGCTGAGCAGTGACTTCCAGGGAGGTGTGTTATATATGCTTATTGGATTGTATGTTATCCTACACACTAAAATACACTTAGGTTTCAATACAGCAATAGTGTTCATTGCTGGATTTTTTTTTTTTTTAATTATTTTTTTTAATAAACTTTGCCTGAAATGCCCATAATTCTACAACATTTTTCACTTGAATATTATATAAAATTCAGGTAAAGCTTCAAAAACCTGGGCTAAAGGCAGTTATGACCATTGTGGAGGAATGAAATAATGAGAAACTACAGAAAATAAACTGTAAGCATTTGATTGTAATACACGGGTGGTGAAGATATGCTGGGGTGGGAGCACTGGGGCAAAGTACCCTTCCACAGCCCTGCTGTGCACACACAGGACTGTGCAGGAGCAGCCTCATTCCTTGGGCCAGAGGCCAACAAACTGGGGGTGTGGGTGCTCTCTTTGCCTGTCTCACGTTGGCCAAGCCATAAACAGCTCTGGTGTGCTGCAGTAAATGTCTGCTGGGTTGGAGTTCAGTAGGAGCTGAAGATGACCACTGCCTCTTAAGAATAGAAACCCAAGCCTCCGTGCAGTCCTGTGGCTGCCTGGCCTGGCCATTCCCAAGGACTGATCCAAGGCCAGGCTCTCAGCTGGTAGGAATGAGCACAGCTCAATGGGATTGTGTCAGTTTTTCACCAGCAATGGATCTGGCTAAACAAGCACCCCTGCCCCTCTCTGCGTGTTCCCTGGCACAAGGAAACTCCACTTTTAGTAAATCCCCCATCCCAATGGTTCTTTTGATGTGAAAGTTCCTAATTCTGAGGAAAGACAAATGCTGGTAAAGTTTTTTTCTCTAAAATTAATTGCTTTACCTTGCTGCTCACAGAAGGGCATTTGCTGACAGATTTTCTGGCTTCTTATTTTAACTGCTTGTATCGTTTAATTTTCTAGCAGGATCTTTATGAAATGTTCCATTTCTTGCTAGTTTTATGTATATACACCTATATAAAAATTATATGTGTATAATAGTGTGCATATGTATTTATTTTTTCAATTGCCAAAAATCAATTCACAGAGCGAACCCTAAGCCTTTACAGAACTTTTGATTCCTTCATTTACTATTTTTAATATATTCTGCAGAGGTTTGAATTGTGAGTGTGTTATGAGGTGAATAATTCTTATATTTTCAGAGGGAGTTACTGAACTGCAGTCTGGTGAATCAATTTTTAAAAAGATTGAAATAAAGCTAGTTAATGATAGGTTAATATCAATTGAGAAAGAAAGTTTTTCTGTCTTGTATTTAAAGAAAATGTTTTACTAGGAGGACCTAGGAGTGCTCTGTAGTCATAATTACATGGCAAGAAGGGAGGAAATCCTTTAAAGGAGCAGTTTGTCCTCTTTAACACAATTATTGTGAGTTTTGATCAGGCACAGGACACTGCAGGTTGCCCACGGAAGGCAACCTGAGCAGGCAGGGGTGGGTGTGAAGCAGCTCCAGGCTGGGATTTGTCTTGTGTAGCTTAGGCTGTGCCTACCACAATTTCCAGGGTTCCTCTGTAATCAGTGGAGGAAGGGTGTCCCCATCTCTGTGTCATTTGGATCAGTAAGGAAACTGCATAAAACTCTGTTCACTGGGTGCTACCGAAATACCCAGCCTTGATATCAGGATGGTTACAAGGACTCTATGGAAATGATTTTAGGTATTGAAATACAAATATAGGAAAAAAATATTGCTTGTTAGGTATGCGACTTAAAATGAGATTGATGTTTAAGTATGGATATAAGGTTTAGATGCATCACAACAGGAATGGAATGGTCTCAAGGATGTGGAGAAATGCCCCTGCTGGACAGAAGTGCCTGTCACATACCTGTGCCTTGTGGTCTCAGTCCACAGTGCTGCAAGGCTTCTGCAGGAATACTCTCTAGCAGCTGTGTTGTTTCAAAACATTAATTGAGTGCAGTATCATACCTCACTGAGAACAGCACGAGTGTCTGATCAGCTGTTTTGTAGCCAAAACAGCATTTCTAAGGAGTAAAAGTACATGTTCTGATAAAAGTTCATACCACTGAACTCCTTGGCTTAAAGCAAGTTCTGTCCTAGGGTAAAAAAAGTTCACTATAGAGAACAGCATCAAATGCCTATTATATTTGTTCTTTGTTTCTTTGCCAAGTGTGGATTTAAAATGGGAATAATTCAAAAAGCAGTGGGACATTATGACTCACTCGGTACCTCCTGGGCTTTTGACATTATCGTAAAGCCCCGTAGGCCGCAGAGTGAGGTTCAGTCAGTGCATTTCAATAACTCAGCCAGCAGACTCGGCTGGAAACACAGAGAAACTGATTAGCTGTAAACAATGACTTAGTTCTTCAGAGCACTCGGGGCACTGGAGCCCCAGTTCCAGGTGTGCTGTGCTGAGTGACACCACCAGTGAGGTTTTGTTGGGGTTAAATTTATCCTGTCAGTCAAAATCAGGGACATGTTCTAGTAGCATATTTTATAAGGCTATTCTTTTAAATAATTGTGGAATTAGTGGAAGTTTTAATTTGTGTTTACAAGTCTTCTTTGAGTTCCCTCTGAAAACTCAGTGGAAAGCCTGGGGAATGGGGATTATGTAGAAGAGATAGATTAATAAGAGGACTTTTTGCCACAAGATGTCCAATAGAATTAACATAGAAAGTCTGCATCTTCATTTAAAAACTACAGAAAGCAGAGTCCAACTGTTCATCTTCTGTGGAAGATAAACATTATTTATGTTGCCTAGTGTGTATGAGCTGAAAAGGGAAATATATTTTCCAATAAAATCTTCCAGGCTGGAAATACAGAAGAGTTTGCTTGAATCCAAATGTATATTGCTTAGTCTCAATAGGAAAGTAAAGACTTATTAAGTCACATGTCAGCTGAGTTGAATTATTGATGTTGAATTCAACATGTTGAACTCGGAGATTCATCAACTTTATAGCATTATTTGTTAGAAACGTACCCCCTTCTATCTATTTGGACTGACTTTTTATAATCTTTCTTGTTTATTATCTCTTTTATTTGAGGCAGTGGTTACTGACCTGACTAATAGCTTTCATCTTTGTACTTCAGGCTGTTTCCATATGTGCAGGTGCTGTGGAATTTACTGTCCTTACATTGAAAAATCAAGATCTAGTCAATGTGTTTTTGGATGTTTAAATGAAAATATTTTTAAGGTAGCATTAAGGTATAAGGTTTTCTGATGTTAATAGAGAATACATTTAAGAGTCAGAAAATTCCAACTAAATATTAAGAATAAGTATTTGAAAGTCCAAAAATCTAAATTTCACCAGATCAGAAAAAAATTTCTGGAATCAGCTCTGAATTATTTTGATACATCAGTACTTGGGAGGAAGAGTCTAGTTAACTGTGTGGGTGTAAACTATGCTTAGCCCAAAAAATTAATTGGTTCTAGTCTTGTTCAGTCAGGGGCTAAATTGAAATCTTCTTAGGCTGCTGAGAAGCCTGGAGTTGGTGTTGATCCCACCAGGTGAGTTAGGCCTGGAACATCTCCCAGCACTCACATGGACACAGTTGGAATCACGAAATGGTTTGGGTTGGAAAGGACCTTAAAGCCCAGCCCATTCCACCCCCTGCCATGGGCTGGGACACTTTCCACTATCCCAGGTTGCTCCAAGCCCTGTCCAGCCTGGCCTTGGACTCTTCCAGGGATCCATCCACAGCTGCTCTGGGCACCCTGTGCCAGGCCCTCCCACCCTCACAGGGAGCTGATATTTGCTAGCAAGGGCCCTTCCCCTCCTGAGAAAGCAGAGGCACATTGCTAAGGTTCCCTCTCTGTTTGTAGGATCAATCCACGTTGTTACAATATATTTTTGCCTTTTTAATACTGCCTGGCTCTGTCTTTCCCTCTGCTCTTACGCTTCCCACTTGAACTTTCCTGCTGTGGCAGATACGGAGCCGTGGCTGCGGTGTGACCTCAGCGTACACTGGACAAAGATTCCTCGTTCCCAGTAAAGGATGGCAGGAGGGAAGGGTGGTGTCTGCCCAGCCCCACTTCAGCAGCGAGGTTCCCATGGTGTCACCAGCCCAGGGGACAGGAAGCCAACACTTCCATCAGTTGTCAGTACAGCCGTGTCCTCCTCCTGCTCTCCTCAGCTGCAGCAGAGTGCAGGGCCAAGGGCTTGTCAAGAGGAAAGTGATCTCTGGGTGCTTTATTGAGAGACAAACTTGTACAATTAGGAGTGAATTCTCCGTTAGTTTAGATGGAGGTTTGAACAGTATTTTTCTGCTTACAAGAGGCTGGGAGGTGGCCCATGAATTTTGTTCATCTCTTAACTTCAAGAACTCTTTTTTTCCATGGTGAAGTCACTTAGAAGGTCCTCTACTATTCACATAGTGCTAATGACTTCAGTGATACATGTTTTAACAGCAGTGAAATGCAAGAAGCCAAAACTACCTTAACAAATATGGTTCATTTAACTAAAAGAGGCAGACTAAGCAGCAGGTGGAAGGGTTAAACAAAAGGAAAAAAGATTATAAAAGTTTGTAGCTTTGGCTTCACTACAAATGGCTCTCTTGCAGACTTTATAGCATTAGTGTTGCTTCTCATAAACCTTGAAACCATTCATCCATTTACAAAGATTAAATTGGTTAGTCATCCAGAACAGAAAATGTACACATCCATTTTGTCTGTTACCCAAAACCAGCTGAAGTATAATAAATGCAGTTGATGCCATTAAACTAAAGCACTGAGTATTAATGATGGCCTCAGCTGTGGTATTTACAGTTTGCCAGCTCTTGTGTTCCTGATAGTATATTCATCTGCTGCTGCTCAGGGACAGTCAGAGCAGAGCCTTTGAGCTGGAAAACATGAGTATAATATATGATGTGAGGAGCTCAGAGAAAACATCTTGGTATTAAAGTGGGGAAAATCCGAGAAATGTTACAATTTTTGTTATTATTAGAAGGTCAAAGTTAAGAGGCACAAACTTCACTTAGGATATCTTAATATGTTTATAATAGTCTGTTAAACAGTTTGCAAAGACAGGTTTGTTTGGATTTCCACTTACAGATGAAGCTATTGCTGTTTCAAGTTCTGTCACTTAAACAAGCCAGACAAAAATGGCCAGACTCTCCTAAAGCAGGAATTTGTAGAGGCACTTGGTCCGGAAGCAAGTTTATTATTACTAAGTATAATAAAAATTAGATTTAATTTAGCAGCATTTTTTCTTGATTAATATCAGGATTTCAGAAGTAACACTCTTTCCCAGAATTAAGAAAATTTGCAGTGATTACTTCAGAATATGAAGAAATTTAATTCTGCTGCTTTGAAATCTGTAAGATGTTCTCTCAAAGGCAGGGATTTACAGTGCGCTGGAAAAAACATAACATGTTTTTTAATTATTACATATAGTGCCTTTAATCAGAGCATCCATCTTGACGGCATTAAAACTGGGAAGCCAACTCAACCTGAGTTTCCAGTTCCATGCTGGAAATGCCAGCTCATTCCTATAGGAAACAGGAATCAATATCACATACTGGCCATCATTCAAAGCAGAGCAGTTTGCCAGTTGTTCTTAAGCACATGCCTGAGCACCAGCAACTTGTGTGCAGCACAAGGAGGGACTCCAAATGAAATACCACAAACCTCCCTGACATACCCAATGAGTCCCAAATTGCTGCTCCCTGTCACTGCCCACAGTGCAGCCTCAGAGAGATGAGAACACTTCCAGAGAGTGCAGTGGATTTGGCATCAGACACTGCCTAGGATTAGTTTGCTTTTCTTTCTGAAACATTTCTGGTGGCAGAAAAGCAACAATCTTCCCCCCCACCCCCTCAGCATTTGTCTTTTGCTGCAAATACAAATGGCAAAAATACCAGGAGGGAGTGAGGTGATCTGAAAGAGTCAGAACCTCATAAATTGTGTGGGAAAGGCTGTCTTGCCTTTTCTCTAACTGATGGCATGCCAAGTTTATTTTACAGTATTTACAGTACGATTTGTTTGTTTTGATACCCTTTGTAAGTTGTTAGGGAAAAAGCAAAAGAAAATCTCCAGGAAGTTTATAGTTTGTGATGAGCCAGAGCTCAGGCTTTAATTTGCTTTCTAGCCCTATACCTTTTACTAGGAGTGTAATATATAAAGGGATATGAGATTGCAATTGGATGAATTATTACTGGGCTGTTATTTATTTTCTCTGTATGAATTTGGTGCTTAAGAAAGACCTCAGAGCAGCATGCTAAGGAAGTGGAATTGTTGGTTCATTCCAAGAGCAGATACAGGAGGGGCAGGAACAGCCCTGGTTTCTCCTCCCTGCGTCACTGCTCTGACCGTGGCACACCACAGGGAGAACGAGCAGCCTCTGCTGTGTAGCTCAAGTCCAGATGGATGACATGAGTGCAGATTTATCCATGATGGAGTGATCCCAGTGTGGCTGTGCAAGCAGGGGATTGTTTGTGCTGACATTCCTGCCAGGTCTGGCACATGGCTCGGAAGGCAGAGCTCTGTCATGAGGAGAAGCCCTAGCATCCTGCAGTACAAAAAGACACAAAGTGATGCCTGTTCTCAGGAAGAAGGAATTTTTTCTGGATGTACAACATCTCTAACTAGAGCATCCTGCCCTGAGTCTGTGGAATAGGTCACCCACTGGTGTGGAAAGCATTCCAGGCAGGTGCTGCTGTTGTATTGAAGGGAAAATAGGAGTGTTTTGGTTTAATGCTGAAGCCTCAATTGCTTGAAACAAACTTCATAACGCATTGTAGGGCCTTGGGTTACGGCAAGAGTTGAGAACTAGGAGACTATTGGTGTATTTTATGTGCCATGACAAACAGCACATTGTGGTCTCACTTCTCCCTGAAACAGGGGGTAGATGTGATGACTTTTCTCTGTGTGGTGGAAACAGTCACTGTTTCCATTTTTGACTGTCTGGGATATAAAGCATGATTACCAAATGCTAGGAGCTGTCCCTATGGAGCTGGGGAGGGATTTTCCTGAGGGCAGACTGCCTTGCTGACTCCCTCCATCCCTGCTCATGGAGCAGCCATTCTCCTCCCAGGCAGTTTCCTCAGCAGGGTAATAAACCCAAGATGCACAACAGCTGTACAGACAGCCTCCCCTATGCCAGTGTTGACGTTCTGGGTAAACCACTGAGCAGGAAAGAGCATTTTGGGGTCAGCAAGTGTCTTTGAGCAAAGTTAGTGCCAGGAGATGCTGGCACAAACTCATCACTGTTTAGTTTACACCTGTCAGAAGCAGGCAGACTCTCAGCTCCTGTGTTTGGGTGAGTGTATTCATCATATTTAGCTTTTAAACAAAATTCTTTTCATCTTCCCTGCACTTCACAGCTGTTAATTAATTCCACAGCACCCAGGGATTAATAGTCACACTTTGCAGTGAAAAGCAGAAACGAACAAGAAGAGGTCAAGTGACTGGGCTGAGGTCATGGAAGCAGTTTTGTCTAAAAAACTTTTTGGTTCTGCAAAATTAAAGGCTTGTTAATTGATCTCTCCTTGGATGTCAGCCTCCATTTTGGGGCCAGGGTGTGTTTCTGGAGGGCAGTAGAAAATGTTCACAGTGCTTTCTTCTCCCCAGGACTTGAAAGATGATCGAAGTGATGAAGAGGAGGAAGATTCTGTTACAGACACTGAAGAGGAGTCCACAAAGAGTGGCAACAAGAACAGCAGTGGGTCAAGCAAACACCTCCTAAGCAGCAGTCACCACTAGTCCTGTCCTGCCTCACCTCCTGCAGTGATTCCTGCTCTGGTTTTAGCCCAACCTACAGGACAGGATTGAAGTCAAAAAGCTTGTGAGAGACTGTGATTGATTTATTGTTGGCTACTGGACTTGGAAAAAAGCCCAGTTTAGAGGGGAGGGAGAAATTGCATAACATGACAAAATGTGTTAATGACCCACTTTTGGAATCGTTGCGGAGTGTGTGGAAAGATGTTTGGACACGCTGACTGACAGTGCTCCACAAGGGCAAAAGCTCAAGAGAGTCAAGTAATTTAGTGTCCTGTTGATTCTAATGTTGTTTTTCAATCTGATATAAGATATATTTCATCAAACAATTTAAATCACAGATGTTTCGTGGTAGGTAGGTAGTGTGAACTCCATTAGGAACCAGAATTACTCAATGTGGGAAAAATTTGACAGTGTTGTACAATGACTGGCATTTTATCTTTACTTTTCAGTTTAAACCTTCATCAAAATGGGTATTTTTCTGAGTTATATTTCATTTCCTGGAGGCCAGAGGAAGCAGACATGGAGGAATTGGAATTACTTGTCTGTGAAGGGTTGGCTTCAGTGTAGAAATTTAGTCTTTCTCTGAAGTGATAGATAGCTGAAATATTGTGTCAAGGAAGTCACTGTTAAAAGAGCAAAACTCAGCCCCAATTCTGCATTGAACTCCAGACTTCTCAAATGTCTTTCAGTCATTCTGGTCCAGTGTTAGAACAGAAGGTGCAGAGGGGAGAGAAGAGGGGAAATGGAAATTGGGTCTTTTCACAGATTCTTGTGCATTACCTGTCTTCAAAACTGCCAAATACCCTCTGCTCCTTGTTCATCTTCAGACCAGAAAGTTAAAACCAAATCTCATCCATTCCCTTGTCTCACAGCTTTGGATATTGCCTTCTCTGGAAAAAGGCCACCAGGTTCTGATTTGTGGTTCTGGAGTGTTCACTGCAGGTATCTGGGCATGCAGGTAGCATGGGACTGGCACAGGACGTCACACTGTCACTGCTGTGGGTTCATTTGATACTGGGATCTGTATTTCCATCTTTGCCATTTTATGAAACGGAGAATCACATCAGCTAGACCCAAACTTGGATGTACGTGACTTCAGCCACATGCTGTTGTTTGTGCTGTAACCAGTGAGCAATAGCTCCTCTTACCAAAGTGCCTCTATCCTAAATTTGCACTTCTGTTCTAACACAAGCGGGGCTGCAGCAGCATTTTTAGTCCCGGGGCTCTCCATGGAGAGCCCAGGCCTTGTAAACAGGGTGGTGCCAGTCCCATTTCCCTCTGCATTAGCTCACAGGGTCATAAAGGACTTGTGTCATAACTTTGGGAGGCGAGAGGCTCTGCATGTGGTTCTACAGTAGCTGAGATCATCTGGGGAGCTAAATCCAGTAGCCTGATAGAGGCCAGGGGACCACTCCTAGAGCAGCCTCAGTGCATTCAGTTCAGAACAGCTCCGTTCCCCTCCGGCTGCTCCAGCAGGAATTGGGGACCTACAGGAAGCGTTACAGGGCTGACTTGTTTTCCCAAGATCTCCTTGGCTAGTGGGATGTAATTCAGTGACTGAAGCATTGAAAAAATGGGAAATGCTTGGGATCTCAGATAGGAAGAAAGAAGTGGGTTTCATGCAGTTACAAGAAGCTGTATGAGGGCTTTGTTGCAGAGGATTTTTCTACAGTGTCTAGCTTTTTACTTGTATTTTGGACCATTTTGGACCCAAATGTGCATGTTTTACCACAAAGGGAATTACGCTGAGGAAAGAGCATGGCCTACAGGTTCTGAGAAGGAAGGGAGATGTGTGGTGGTCCCTTGTCCCAGTGCTTGTAGCTCAGTGGTGCCACTTGGATTGAGTGGGCAGAACCCCCTTAGCAGCCTTTGGCTACCAGTGCCCCTCCTGCACGGATGAGGAGAACACCTTAAATACTGCAGGGGGCGAGTATGGGGAGTGTAAGCACTGATGGCAACATGTAAAGCAGCTGGAGAGTTTGGCAGGGGCACAGTTCTTATCAGGGGCTGTTTATTGCCTGCATGAAAAACACTTTCCTAACAAAACGTGGAAATCCGGCGTCTTGGAGGATTTACACTCCCTTGGGAGAGACAACGGTGCTTTCTTCGAGATGTAACGGGGTTTTGGGAGGTGGCCAGGGTATTATCATTTGATTTTGGTGCCAGAAGCTTTCCTCCTATGACTAGGAAAGGAATTTAAGAAAGGAAACACAAAGAATGATGTTGTCACAGGAATGAGCCTCTGAACAACTACTGATTTTTAAACTGGAATTTATAGTCTCCTTGAGGCCAAAACTTGCCTTCCCTACTCAGGACAAGTCTCCCACTGAAGCCAATTAACTGTATTGGAGCCTTGCCTAGGAAAAATTTTGGATTGCAGTTATCCAACTTAATTGCAAGAGCTGTTGGTCTAAGTTGATGTAAAACTGAGATCTTAAACAAAGAACAAAAGGAAGATAGATACACTCAGATAAAACATTTTGAGGCAAATTTTGGGTGAGTACAGAAGAATATGGAAGAAAATAGCATCCTGAAGGTAAAGATTAATTCTGGGCACAGTAAATAACCAAATAATATTGCAGTGGGAGGGGGTGGAAGGCCATGGAGGGCCCTTTCCAGGCATTACTGTCATGTGCAACCAAGGGGATTAGACCTAAAAATTCTGATTGTAAACCACTAGGTCCTGAAAATAAATACCCGCTGCACCAAAAGAAGTAGGAATGGGCTGTTAGTGTGTTGCCTGTTAACATCAGATTGGTCATTCCTGGAGTTATGTGTATTTAATTTCCACTTTTTTACTGATGGAAACTCAGAAACAAGAAGCTGATGTCATGGGGGCACAATTTCTGCTAAAGAGATTTATGTCATGGTGCTTCAAGATTTTCAGTCTATTCAATGCAATGCAGTGATGATTCAACATTTTTATAACCTTGTTGCTCAAAAAGTCTCAAAGTGCAGATGCAGTCCAACTGTAAGTGTGTATGGGAGCACAGACAGACTCCAACATTTTCTTTTTACCATTTCACAAAGTGTGTCCTGGTTCAGTGAGTTGACACTGTGCATCTGGCTTTGCTGGGTCACTTTGACTGTGCCAAAATATTTCTGATAGAGCTATAGACTGAAAATCAAACCTTAGTCTATAAGACTCAGGGGAAACTCTTCTGTTCTGTTTAATTTCTCTGGATTTAGTTTGGGTATTCCTGTCTCTGTGTACTCTGTATTTGTGTCTTTGATTTACCAGCCTGCTCTGGATTGGGTTTACAGATCTCATTTACTCCACAGAACTGATTTTTTCAATTCATGTTATTTGGTATAATTGTCTTTTTTTTTTTTTTTTTTTTCTTAATGCCACTGACTTTGGTTAGTTGAAATACACACTACAAATAAATATTTTTAAAAAACAGGTGTCTAGGTAAGGATTTCCTTATTTTCTCTGCCTTGCAGTGTCCTCCTTCCTGCTTTCTATTCCTTCCAAGCTTTTCAATTGGAGCATCATTAGTTCAGGAAATAATTTCTTACTCTTCCAAGTTTTTCTGGTGCCTGGAAAAAGCTGGATGACCCACAACCTCCACAAGATCTAACAGCAATGTCTGTAAATGAACTTTTGTTTTTCTGAACAATTAACAAATGGAGAGGAAGCACAATTAAAATGGGGGCATCACCCATCCTTTGCATCGTTCAAGGTTTATGCTTTGATTAAAGTACTTGCAAGTGCTCCTGAGTACACCAGGAATGTTACACCTGTTTGCATCTCTGCCCAGCTGGGTTTTGAGGTGCACATTAGGGTTCCTTAGGAAGGTCTGTGTATTAGGACTGAGGTGTTACTGCCCAGCAGGTTGTTGTGGGATTATCAGTGGCTCATCACAAACACCTGTGAAGACAGCTCAGATGTGGATCTTCAAGTGGCAAAAGAAGGAAACTCTACAGAAAACAAGGGGAGATGTGCTCATTTGTATCAACTGAAAAACTGCTCTGTATTTCTTCTTTCCATTTCTGCCTCCCTGCTTGGGAAGATTGCAGAGGTTCTGACTTACCTTCTCTTCCCATGGGAAATCAAACAGAAGGGGAGGTGTTTCAGCCCAAATAATGAACTGTAGCAGAACACTTTGGTTTTATTAGCTGATTTTTTTTCAGCTTATGAGTAAGAATAAAGTAGATGGAAAACAAACCGAGCAGGGCTGTGTGAGCTTTGGCTACAAACAATTTGCAAACTGCGAAGAATAAAAAGAAGTTGCTGAATTTGGAAGAAAAACACCCTCTCCACAGGCACTTCCCCCAGCTGTGGGTTTGAAGAGCAGCAGATCACCAGGAATGACAGTCCATGCTGAGCACACGGATGCAGCCCAGGTGTGAGAGCTCCAGAGCATGTCTAGGGCTGTGGGCTGCCCCAGAGCTGGGAATCTTTGCTGTGGAGCAGCAAGTGAGCCACGACCGTACCTGGGAGCTGATTTCACTCAAAATCACTGGAAATGATTGTTCCTGGTTCCCTGGAAGATTGATAGTCTCCCTCCAAGTAAAAGCAGGTGATCAAGGCAGTGTGATCTTCACCCAAACTGGCTGCAGAGAGCTTCAACTTGTGCTCTGAGAGGTTGTTGGGTTGGAGAACCCTCTCTGGGGCTGCCTGACGTTTCTACTGTAATAGAAGATAAAGCTGAAAGCACAAGCCTGAGCTTTAACATACGAATCTGCAAACACAAGGTCATAACAACCCACATAGGATAACGTTGTTGATGTTCCAATAGTCTGAAGATTTATGAAAATAGCTTCTATTTACTCAGCTGGAGTGAGCGCTATTCTTCTGAGTTTTGTTACTCTATAAAGCATTCAGAGGAGACCCCATAATCATTTCAAAGTCAGAAACATTAGGTGGAATAACAAGTAAAAACCCTCTCCACAGTGACTTTGAAGTGCAAGAAGCATGATGTTGTAGCCATGGAGCTCTGTTTTGAGCTGGGTGGGAAGAAACAGGTCCCAGGCAGTTGTTCCAGGTGGTGAAAAGTCCGTATTTTTCCTACCACAAAAGAAGCTGATCTAAGAGAAGTTAAAGTTGAGCAGGGAAATAAGTGATTAAATTTCGACTGAAATTCACAGGAGTTTTTCCCATGATACTGGTGAGAATTAGACCCAGATCTCATGTGACCAGTTACAACAAGGACAGCATGGCACTGCATTCTCCAGCCATCAGGAGCAGGGCACAGTCCCAGGGTTTCCTCTTCTTATAGTCTAGGGCAAAATCCTCCTTGAAAAATGAGTATTTCTGTTTGCAGTACACTCACCTGAACACAGCTCTGCCTCTTCCCAAGCTGCGCACGTATCCTTTGAAAGACATTCCTGGGAAAGCAGTCCTCCTTTTTTCAAGGCAGAATCATCACTTCCAGTGAGCACTCTGCTTCCTGTCCCCTGCCTGCTCAGGATCTGAGCAATGCCTGTGCTGCTGATGCCAAAGCCCACAATCCAAGGCCAAATTTACCAGGAAGAGGAAAAATAGGAGCCGTGGTTGTCACAAATGCCTCAGCATGTGGGTGCAGCAGGAGAAGGCTGCTGAGCCAGGGGAGAAAAGGGAGCAGAGAGAAAAGCAGGAGCAAAAACGACTGGGACAACACAGCAGCAGCTTAAACACAGAGCTGACATCACCAAAAATCACAAAGCAGTAACAGTAACAATATTAGGAGGAACAAGTCCCAAGAGGAGGAGGAAAAAGACAGTAGTTCTGTATCCTGGGGATCAGCATTCCGAGCAGCAGCAGCCAGCATTGCCTGGACTGAGAGATGAACTTTGCAGCCAGGACAACTCTTTTCCCTGAGCACCGGCAGCTTTGCACTGAGCCTAGCCAAGAGTTCCCAGGGCAGGAGCAAAGCAGGAGGATCTGGGAAAAGCTCCTTTATGAAGTTCCCAGTATGTGAGTGAGGGGACAGGGAGAGACTGGACTGGGGCTGGGCTAGGGCCAGGGCAGACACGAGTAAAGAGCCCAGCAGACCTGCAGCTGTGCCAACGACCCCACACTTCACCTCCGGTTGCTGGGTGAGCCTGACTTTCCCTTGGACCTCAGAGCTGGTTTTGTGCTTTTCCTGGCTGACTGGGAATCCCAGGAGTCCTAGAAGAGCTCCTGGAAGATTTGTGTGTTTCCTTTCTACAACAAAGAGCAGGAGAAAGCTGCTAAAAGGCCTTCCTACTGCACCTATGGGTAAGTGTCTCAGTTGTCATGGGCTCTAGATAGAACGGGAGAAGTCCTAGGATTTCATAATCTGTGGGAAGCAGGAGCTAAATCTTATCAGATCGCACTGCATATTATCAGGTCATGCAAATCCTGCCTAGTTCCTTTGCTGATTTAAAGCAGGAATTATTCAGCAACCAAAGAATGTCTTACACATTTCCCCATTGCAAGGGCAGCCAGGACAGGTAGCAGTTGTGTTTGCAGCTTTTTATATCCCTTTAGGTCCTGCAAGGATAGCACTTGAGCAGAGAACAGGACTCTGTAGCTATATCCCCTTTGGCCTGAGGGTAGGATTGTTCTATAACCCTGACTCTTTTGCAAGGCGTGCACAGAATGTAGCGAACTGGGGAATTGCTTCCCTCTGATTCTGGCTGCAGCTGCCTTTTGGAGAGCCCAGCGCTGCTGGACCTGCTGCGATGAGAACGCCCCGGTCCCCTGCCGTGCCGCCACCCTGTTGGTGACCGGGTCATTGCTGCGAGGCCCCACGAGGTGGCAATAGCAGGATACGGCTCCCGTCGGGACACGGCTCCACGGAGCGTTGCTGTCCATCTTTTTGCCCCTGAAAACAATTTCTGTTGAATATCGCGGTGCAAAATTCATGCAGCTGGTATTTCCACTTGATCAGTCTCTGAAACAGAGATATTCTGTCGGGTAAAAAAAAAACCGCTTAAATTTTACTGAGATTGAGTGTTTGGTGCCAGTCTAGAGGCCCAGTGTGCTAGTGTCCCGAGGGCTGGCATCTGCCTGGGTGTCACCACTAGCCCTTTCCCTGTAGGTGCAGCACTGTCCTGCTTGCCTGGTACCAGAGCTGTATCTGGGGTAGGGCTGGAGAAGAAAGGATGTTAAATCTGCTCTGTCACTGCTTTACTGCCTGTGATTTCTCATATTGTCTCTTTAACCCTATATATTTTTCAAGCCACAGGGTTTGTGGCTGGTGGTAAGTGAAGTCCTGTTCTCATCTAGATCCTTAGTGTCTGTAATACAAATAAGGATAATAAATCTCTCAGAATAATGAGGGTTTCACTGCCATTCCATTGATGCCATTCCAATGGTGCCATTCCACCTCAGGAGACAGGCTCTCCACTGCAAGCATGAGGTGCACACTCCCACACTCCCTACGAGTATCAGCAGGAAAAAGGAACCCATTGGTCCAAACAAACTGCTTTAATCCCATTTGGCACAACCCATGTGGTCAGGCTGTGCTCAGCTGGGAGAGCTGGGATCTGGTTTGCTTTGATAGTAGAATGAAAACTTTCCATGAGTTCTCTCCCTGGCTGTGGATGAGCTGGAGGTGTTTAGATACTGTGGGTGACAGTCTCTGTGTTTCCCAGCTGACTGCAGCTCTTCCCTGGGATTCTTTCTCAGAGCCAGGAGACAGCTGGATTTGACTTGCCTGTCCCTGCAGATTGAAGCTTTGGGGTTGCCTGCAGGGCTCTCTCTCCATGCAGGGTTTCTCCATGGGCTGGTACCCAGCTGTCAGCACAGTTCCCTCCATCCCAGCTCACAGATAGGGCTGGTGGGGCTCCTCCCTGCCAGCAGGTTCACTGACACATCTCCCCCCCTTTCCTGTGTGTGTCCAGCCCAGAATTCCTGACAGCCGACAGTTTTAATAGTCCTAGAGTGACACTGATGTTTTGCTGTTATGAACAAACACTTGCAGCCAAGCCAAAGTCAATTGTCAGCTCTGTTGGGAGAGAGGATCCAGCAGCAGAGAAGCATCTCAATTCTGTTCCTGGCTCACTATACAACCTTGCAAAAAATGACAATATTCGCCCCAAATGGACTGGGATGAGGTATTGGTG
This sequence comes from Certhia americana, assembly GCA_018697195.1. Classification (NCBI taxonomy): domain Eukaryota; kingdom Metazoa; phylum Chordata; class Aves; order Passeriformes; family Certhiidae; genus Certhia; species Certhia americana. The sequence goes on from CM031866.1 coordinate 2,086,703, forward strand.
GCTGTTGCTGATTAGGAGCAGGGTGTGTTTCAGACTCCAGGCGTGTTGCTCCCTCCAGACCTCGCACTGACCCTTGTGTTAGTGACTCTGAGCACTGTGCTGATGTGGGTAGTGGGATTTCCTCACTGGCTATGGAGGAAAAGGCAGCCCTTGCCATCCCTTAGAGGAGTGTGAGGTGAACAGCATCTGTCAAAGTGCACAGGGTTACAGATATGGCCCTGCAATAGTCACAGCACATCCTGCCCACCCTGCTCCTTTATCCCCCGAGAACAAACATGCTTTTGCTGCTTCAGGGCAGCCCAAGAGCCCAAAAGTGGGGCTCTTTTCCCAAATAGGTGCTCTAAGTGACCCCCAGGCCAGACAACTAACACAGACAGACATCAGTTGACCAAAGCCAGGTTTGATGGGGCCCTGAGGTGCCTGATTTAGTGGGGGACATCACTGCCCATGGCAGGGCATTGGAATGAGATAACCCTTAAGGTCTCTTCTGACCCAAACCATCCTATAATTTTATGATCCTACAACCAAACGTCCCAGTTGGCATCTCCAGGCTGTGGAGCTCATAGTGAAAGCTTCTGGGACAGCAATGGGGAATTTACTGACTCAGCTGGAGATGATGGGGAAGGAGTTGTAAAGACTGACTGACTCAGAAGGGGGGAACTTCAGAGTAGCCCCAACAGAGGGAGGAGGAAAAAGAGAAGGCTGACAAAAGCGTGCTGTGAATTTTTAAAAGCAGTCAGAGATTTTGTGCTGTGAACTCTGTACAGCTTCTGCATCCAGAATGGGAGCAACCAGGAAAATCAGCATAAACTTGAGTAAAGGATTGGTCCTGTGGGGAAAATAGCTTTGAATGGTGTTGGTCCTATCACTACATATGACGAAAATGTGGGTTTTGATTGCTGAATTTCTGTAAAAGTTCAAATGGTTTGACAAAGCTTTGAGGACAGCTTGGGGGCAGCTTGAATATGACACAGAAGAAGGGTTAGACAGCAAAAGTCCAGAGCCATGATCACCTGAGCATACAGGCTTGGGGCTGTTTCACTTCCATAGGAAAAAAAAGGGTATTTTACAGACCCAGGCTGGGGTTCAGAGGGGCTTGGCTTTGGGGCACAGACCTTCCTCAGCTCTGTGCCACCATCCATGCCTGTGCCTGGAGGACAGCCCTTCCCACCTTGGCTTGTCCCCCCACTCAATGCCTGGCTGGGCCCCCCCTCTCCAGGGATGGGAAAGGTCCTCGCTGGCTGCAGGAGAGCTGCTCCTGTGGTGTGACCCACCTTGGAGCCCCCACTGCAGCACCTGATGGGGCCCCTGACCCTGCAATCACTGCTTCTGGGGATATTGAGTTTTCTGTTTGTTTTGCAAGTGTAATTGGCCAGGACGCTGTGAAGGGAGGAGAGAATGCCCAAAGGAGAGGAGTTGAAGGAATAGGAAAACATTATTAAGAGTGTTTTAAGTCAGCAGTTTCCCCTATTAGTACTTTCATGGTGGAGAGGAGCCACTTTAGGTCTGTGCAGTTGGATTGGACCACCCGGTCCAGGCTCCAGTAGCCATCCATGTAGAAGGATGAAGTGCCTTGTGCATCCCCTTGGCATCACCTCTTCCAAGCCATGCACCACCTTCTTGGTTTACGAATCTCCCCCTCTGGCTCCTTGTGTACTGCTGCAAGGAATATACAGAGAAGGAGGAGCCTTACATGAAATATTTGGTTTGGAGGGATGATCTTCATCCAAGGTAGATGCTGGGCACAAAGGGAGATGATGTAGAGGAGATGGAGCACCAGATGTGGGATATTGCCAGTGCCAGGGAGGTGGCACCTGCATGAACAGCTTTGCCATTGTCAGCTGCAAGCATTCAGAGCTTCTGCCTACACATACACACACACACACACACACACACACACACACACAAAAGGATGAATAGCACCATTTTTGAAAAAAGATTATCCTAAACAATCCCATGGTTGGGAACTTCTTCATTTGCTCCTGGGTAAAATCCCTCTAGGCTTCTCCTAGCTCACTTTCCCAGCCTGTCAGGGGGTCAAACATGGAGTTAAATGAGAAATCAATCTCATGATTGCAGGAGCCAAGGTCAGGAGAGGAAAAACCCAAACAAACCATAAATCATAACAAAAGAAAGTGCCAGCTATTCCCAGGTTCCTGATAACATCATCAGAGGTGGCAGTGCTGGACTTCATAAAAAGCCTGGCTGAACTTTAGGGTCAAACAACAGCAGCTCTTTGCTTTGTCCGTTTGTCCCCGCATGCCTGGGGAGTGACGCGTGGCTGACCATTCTGGCCTGGCCGATGACTATCTGTGCACAGCCTCCCGATCCCAAACTGACCTGGACTAGTCCTGTCTGTGTCTGAAAATCTCAGCATGGCCTGGCTGGAGGTGGTGGTGCACTTAAATTTCTGATTTTGCTACGCAAAGTGCTGCCTGCCCTGAGGGAGTGGATCCTCCCAGCACCCTGCAGTTGTGTTGCTCAGCTGGGAGTATGTTCTTTTATATTCCTGACTTTTCTCACCAGCTCTGGCCTGAGTGCAGTTATTTTCTGGTCCTGACACTGTTGCAAACTGATCCCTCCAAATCTTCACCAAGTTACCCTGGAAGGTTTTGCACAGGCAGCAGTAGCACCAGGGTGGGAATGGAGCCAGATGTGAAGCAACCTGGAATTTCAGGAGTCCGTTCCTCAGCCCCTGTCCCACAGGAATGTTTTTCTTCTCTCTCAGTATTCTATGGAAACGGGGTGTTTTTCCCCATTGCAGCTGGGTGAAGCTGGGAGCCCCCTGGAGACAGGTGAAGTGTTTGTAGGGAATGACAGCTCTCCTGCCATGGTCTTACCTGAATTGGAGCAGGCTGCATGCTCCCCTGAGGGCACAGGTGCTGGTGGCTCAGCTCTGTCCCTGGATTGTCACTTTTCTTTCTGCTCTATTCCCAGGAGCTCATAAGCATGACAGTCATCCATTTTGAGCCAGGCTTGAGAGAGGGGTCCCAGAGGGATTTTATCTCCTGCAGGCTTGGGAGAATTCAGGCTGCTGTAAGGAGAAACCTCCTAAGTGCCTCTGCTGAGAGCTGTATCAATAGTATTAGATGCTGGTGACTCTACTTAGAACCGTCTTGGATGAAAAAGACCTTAAAGATCGTTGAGACCACGTGTAAGTGAGTTCAGCATGAAGCAGCACAGCCTGAAACACCCTCCACCAAGAGACGAACTTTAATTGAGCCCCTGGCTCAGCGTGTAAAGCCAGTCTCTAGGAAAACCACTGTTGGCACCCCTGAAACTACTTGTATTTATTTGGTTGATGGTTTGAATTTGAAAAGCTCTTACAAAAGAGCTTTTGTTGGTCCCTACATGTCACTAAACTGTCTCCGGCTTCTTTGGGGGTCATTTGCACAGGTAACAGCAGCTCCTGCCAGGTCCGTGCCCAACCAGCCTGGCCAAACTCTGCAGCCTCCGGAGGGGAGGAAATTCCCGATGCTCGAAGGCTGCAGAGAGGGGAGGAGCTGCGGGGAGAGCAGGAAAAGCATCGGAGTGTCCCGGCAGGAGAGCAGCACCTGTGAGGTCCGGGAGAGGACCAGGACAGGGAGGGTGGCTGGAGAGAAGGGAGAAGGCTGAGCAGTGGCCAAGTTAACCCTTCCCATGCTGGAATTTTCCAGGTGGGGAGCCAACTGCTCAGGAAGATGGCTATAACAAACACGTCTGCAGTCTCCAAAGGGTTATTAACTCTGCAATAATGACCATGAAACTTGGCTTCCTCAACGTACATTTAAAACTGAAAAAAAACCCCACCCCAACACCAGTTTCAGAGGGGGAGAAGGCTTGTTTACTAGGAGCTGCAGGGCCAAATCCACCTCTGTGATGGTGAAAGGAGAAACCCCCCCTCCCCACAGGCTGGGAGTAGGGGAGCAATGCAACCACCACAACAGGACCACAGCCACCTCCTGCCACACAACTTATCCTTATCAGTAACAATTTCAAGGCATTTCTGAAAAGCCCATGGTGTTCAATTAATAGAGTCTGTGTCTCACTGAAACTTTAGGATTTGGATTCCAGAAAACCACCAGTGCTGCTCCTAAGACAGATTTCTCTTTCGTTGTGTGGGTACCACTGTGGGGCTTGTCCCTTGCTCCTAGGTCCAGCCCTTGGCAACACCGAGGCCTGTCTGGGATGTTGCCCCTGCCCTGGGGTTTGCAGCCTCTTGGGCTCTCATCCAAATGCTCTGGAAGTCTGGGATGCTCCACTGGGACTATCCCTACCTCAGTGTAGACTGTGCCAGCCAACCCAGCCACTGAGCAAGTCCTTCCATGCAGTAAGTTACAGACTTCTCTTTATTAGTACCTCTCTTCCCCCACACTATTAAATTTATTCTTTCTCTGAATTGTTATTATTTTTTTGGCAAAGGGCTTTGGAAGGTGGGAGAAAGGATCTACTAAAAATTTAAACAAATCTAAGCCCCCTCGTCAAACCCTTTCAAGGCACCAGCTCCAATCCCTTAGCAAATGAAATCAGCTGGTGGTCTGGGTTAAAACATGGCTGTTGAGGGCTCAGGCCAGGTTTGGCAGCTCACAAATCAAATTGCTTCGTGGTTCTCAGGAGCAGAGTTTTGCCACGGGTGGAGGAGCTGTAAGGGAGCTTTGCCCCACTCTGTGCCAGCCGGGGCCCTGGCCTCTGAGGGAGGTGCTGAAATCGTTGGTTCACAACAGGTCAGGAGGGAAATTCAGGCTCTGAAGTTTTGTTTTCCTTGTTATGTTACACTATTGACACAGAGCAAGGTAGCCCCAAACTGAGGTTTTGTCTCACTTGAATGGGTCCGGGCCAGTCCCTTTGCTTTGGTAAATTCTTATTAGAAAGCAGAGTGAGCCTTGAAAGAGAGAGCAGGAAACCCAGAGCTATCAAATCTCACCTGATCTCATGTTAATAAAGAGTTTGAGCCACAGGTCTTGGCTTATTCTGATTTTGCCTGCTGGGAACCGGTTGCAGGTCCTCAGTTTTGCTCTTGCTCCTGACCACGGGTAACATCCTCCAAGTGCTACCCCACTGGAGGGACGAGGGGTTTTCCTAAGGCCACAGCAGGAGGTGGGACATGCTCTTGTGTCCATAAGGTGCTGCAGAGGCCCTCTGCAGGGCAAGGCTTTTTGAGGGGCTACACCAGCCCATGATGTCCCTTAATGCCTGGGAAAAGCACAGCCAGCAGGGTGAAGAGCTGGAGGGAAGCTCCAAGATTCTGGCTCTCAAACAGCATCTTATACAGGAGCATCTCCCTAAGAAAATGTGGCTCTTGCTGCCTGTTTAATGCATGGAAGAAAGAGAATGGTGTTAACGTGCTCGTGTTCCTCATCAGTCCTTTTCCTAGCTCCAAACAGCCCTTTTCTCAGCACTCCCCAGTGCCTGCTCTCCCTGGGATGAGCATCCAAACTGAATTCCACTTGTTTGAAACTCAGAGCCATTCCCACTGTCAGTATGGCTCTGGACAGTTCTCGTGGTAGTGCTGCAGGGAGATCTGCCAGAGTCATTCACACTCTTTTATGAGTCTTCCTTTGAATTCTTCTACAATTTCAGGAACAAAGCTGCAGATTTTTGCAGAAGTTTAAACTCTAGGACACAGCTTTGCTGGGCCACCACAAGTTAAAGTTACTAACAGGTTGGGTCTTCACTGCTCTCCATGCCTTGACCATGCCAGGAGCACAGGATCCTATCCAAAGCCCACCAAACGCAGCAGAAACCTTTCTGCTCTTGGAAATCATCCTACTGCTTTCAACAGCCCCTGTCCAAACTGAGTTCCCCTGAGCCCTGCACAGCTGAGGACGTGCAGGATGTGGCTCAACCAGGTGGGAAGGAACTCCAGTGGCTGCAGAACCTCAGTGAAAATGGGAATTGGTAGCACAAATCAATTTTTATATCTCTTAAGATTTATGCACTTGTTTCTTTCATCCATGCAGTGAGTTATTCAGGAGTATGTGGAATCATTGCCCAAAATCTGTGTGTGTCCATATACTGTGGCCTGGGATGATCCTGTTTTATCAGGGAGGTTTCACCAGATGTCCCTCTGTCTTCCAACCTAACCCATTCTATGATATCGCCAAACTAATTTTTTTTCTGGCCTTCTAAGACCTGGCACCGGACCTGCGGGTGGCGCTGGGAAGGGAATGGGCGACGTTCTCAAGCGAGCTGCCATAGCAGTGTCTAAATTCAATTAGTGATGAGGAAAGGGAGACGGAGGAAACACGACGGGGCTGCGCAGCGGTGGGATGCCGCCCGTCAGCCCCCCTGACCCGGCCGGGATGTCCCGAACCGACACCGGGTCCCGAACCGACACCGGGTCCCGGAGCGGCCCCGCGACTCCCTCAGGGGCCGGCCCAGGGCAGGAGAGGGCGCCCCCTGCCGGCCGCCCTCTCCCACGTGCATTCCCCCCGCACGGCGCCGCCGCGGCGCAGCCAATGGGGGAGCGGGGGGCGTGTCCCGGCGGCCGTCTCCGCCAATGGGCGCGCGGAGCCGCGGCGGGGGGCGTGTCCGGGCGCGCGCCGCGGCGATCCCCGGTGCCGAGGGCGGGCAGGGCGCACTCGAGCCGCGCTCCCGTCGCCGTGCTGCGCGCTCGGCCCCCGCCGCCGCATTACCATGTTTGACGGCTGCCTGCTGCCCCTCGTCGTGCCCTGCCTGCTGCTCTGCGGACTGGACGCCGGCACAGGTAGCGCTCCCTGCCGCTCCGGCTTCCCTTCCCCGGCGGCGCTGACACGGTCCGGTCCGGGGCGGCAGCGTGCGGGCGCGGAGCGCAGGGCACGGACCGCATCCCCTGCGTGGCCGCGGTCCCAGCCCGCGGGATGAATTGCTCCAGGCTTTTTTATTTTCTTTTCCTGTCCTCCCGCTGCTGCTGTAGCATTCCATGTGGAAAGCTGCTGACTGTCCTTGGCTGCTGCTGCAGCTCGCTCTGCTTTTCCCCTTCTCCCTGCAGATTTTTATTGGGGTTGGTGAAATGCGATGCTTGTGTCTGAGCTATATATATATATATTTTTTTTTTTTTGAGTGATACAAGTAGCTTTAGCGTTTGCTCTATTCCTCTCTTCCCTGCCCGCTTCTGTCGCTAATATATGTGTATATAGAGAGAAATAAATCGCCGTGCTCCGCTGGCTCCATTGTCTGCGCAGCCCGTTCAGTTTCCAGCGCGGGGCTGTGTGCGCTGAAACCCGAGCGCGGGGCTGTCCCGGGGAGCGGGGGGTCCCGCAGCCCCGGCCGCCCCGTCGGGCCGCGGCTCCGGGATGCGAGCGCCTGAGCCTCTCTCCTTCTCGCCTGCAGCTGGCGGAGCGGAGCTGGAAGTGGTGATCCCGGAGCGAGTGCCGCTGGAGAAGATCCACCTGCTGCCGCCCGGAGGGGATCGCGGCGGCCCCCGGCGCCGGCGGGCAGCGGCGAAGGAGGAGGAGGAGGTTATGCTGCTCCGCCTGCCCGCCGCCGGCGCCGAGCTGTACCTGCACCTCCGCCGCGACCTGCGCTTCCTGGCCCGGGGCTTCGCGGTGGAGCGGCGGCGCGGGGAGGCGCGGCGGCCCCCGCGGGAGCGGCTCTGCTTCTACTCGGGACAAGCGCTGAACCGCAGCGACTCCTTCGCCTCCCTCAGCACCTGCGCCGGGCTGGTACTGCCATCCCACCCCGCTCCCCTCCTCAGGGCTGGTAC